>JAQQAC010020790.1:26875001-26964492 GCA_029783875.1 Phataginus tricuspis | reverse complement strand
GACACTCCAGCATCTGACCCCCGTGTTACAGACGGTAGAATCGAGGTGCACAAAGGACAAGGTCCACCCAGGTGGCCCAGTAAAGTAGAGGCAGACTCATGATTGGAAAATAAGGGACAGTTCAGAGCCCCCTCACCACAAGGCCACCGCCCTTCTTCCCTGTGTTCCCAGACACAGCAGCGGGAGTGGCCCTCCTCATGGACCTTCTCCCCGCATAGAGGTGCTGGAGAACCGCACACAGGTCTACAAGCAGCCTCCATCCCCGAGCCACTCATTCTACCTCCTCAAGCCTCAGTGTGCTCATCTCTAGGATGGAAGAGGAAGCCCTCTGCCTCCCTGAGAGATGCGCTGACAGGTGGGGAAGCGCCTCCCGGCCCCAATCGCTGAGAATGGGAGAGGTGATCAGAAGCAGAGTAAAAGCACACCCCCATCTCTGGATGGTGAACAGAAGCCCAGAGGTTTTCTCTCTCCAATATTACACCACCGGCCCTCTTTACAGCTTGGCCAAGGGAGGGCAGGATTGCTGAGCACATTTTTGCATTGATTAGAGCTCCTGTCCCAAGGGGAACCTAGGCCCCCAGGCCCCCGGGCCTCTCAATGCCGGGAGCTGCCTCTGGGCCCCAGTGGCCCCCATGGACCAGCGCAGCCCAAGCCTGGTTCATGATACAAAGCTGCAAAAGGAGGCCCGGAGCTCCAGAGCCACCTCTCTCTGCCCCAGGCCAGCAGCTGGCCCCCGGAGCCCCTCCCCCAGCCCCAGCACCGCCCCTGAGTCAGTTTCTGATCCGTTTCTAGAGAGAAAAGAGTGGGTTGCGCTCTCTCTCCAGTCTCTCCTCCTCCCTCTCCTTCTCTCCTTCAGAACCTCTCGGTGTACAACCCAGTGATTACACGGGCCGCAGGCAAAATCCTCTGCCTCCCTAAGTCTCCTGGGAGTAGGACCCAAAGCCCAGAGAATGTCGGAGACTGGAGGTGATGTCCTTCTCCACCTCCTGGAACGCAGCCCTTTCCCCAACCCTGGTCTGAGAAGGCCTGGTCTGCCTGGAGCCCTGGCCCAGCTGCCCGGGCCCACCCTGCCCCTGGAGCGGTGCTGCAGGCTGCCCCTGGACAAGCCTCTGCTCTTTCATCTCTCTCATGCCCTGGGATGAAGGATTGGAGTCAGGGGAGGTGGCTAGTCTCCAGGTTCAAAGAGACAGTCCCGCCTCAACCCTCTAGGGGGCCTGGAGTCAAGTTCCTGGCTTCTCTGAATCCTGTGCTGCAGGGGCCCTTTGTCCAGGAGCATTAGGAGGTCCTGAGAGCCCGGTGCCCAGGGCCCTGACGCCAGCTCACACCCCACAGCTGGCTGTCTACTAGGCAGGAGAGAGGCACCTTCTCTCACATCCAAAGGCAGCCCTACCCCGTGCTCCTCAAAGGCCTGCAGTCACAAGCCAGGCCTCACTGGACAGGACACGAGGAAGCCCTTGAGAGGCAAGTGCCCCCCTCTCCAGCTGGGCAGCCCAGGAGAGAACACTTCAGCCCTGTAGAAGGAGGTCAGAAGCTGCCATGCCCCCTTGTAGGGCTGACCCAGCTGCCTCTGCCAGTGATCTGAAGTGGGCTCCTGGAACAACAGCCGCTCAGCTTCTGGGCGGTGACTGCAGTGTTCTTGCTGGCAAGGTAGGTCATCATTTGCAATGATGGACCCTGCAGGGACCTTTGTTCGTTGCTTCTTCTGATGGAAGAGGAGCTATTGCCTCAAGCTGGACAAACTCCAGACAACAGGTGGACGTGTGGCAGGCCCCAGTTCACCGCTTCAGCCTGCCCAGACTGCGGGCAATGATGATCCCAGCAGGGGTCCTTCATTGAAGGCCCACCGCCTGCCAGTCTTGTCACTGCATCTTCACATGCACCATCTCGTTTCATCCTCATACCCACTGTTAATCTACAGATTGCGGGAGGAGGGCAGAGGTGCCATAGCAGGCCCAGTGTCAGAGCTATGAGTGGGGAGGACCAGAGCCTGTGTCCTGTGCTCGCTGCTGCTACCTCCTGCCCCCCGGGCGCTTGGACTGAAGCCACCATGCAGAGTAGACCTGCCTCCCCAGTGATGTGCCCTGGCCTTTTTAACCCAGGTATCAGGTGTGGAGCCTCGTCTCCTTTCCAGTACAAGCATCCCTAACCTCAGGCCCAGCCATAGCCTTCCTGGTGTCCTGACATTGCATGCAACATTTTGTAGGTCTGTGCATTTTTCTGGGAATGTCGATTTAGACTTTTGTCAGATTCCTGCAGGAATATGTGACCTAAAAAAGGTTAAGAGCAATGGTTCTGGAAGGAAGAGGTCTAGACTTGATTAGACAAAGCCTGGCCAGGCCTACCATCCTCAGTTTTGCTCCCGTAACCATGCCAGCCATGTTCCTTGAAATACTGCCTTTGCCCCAGTCCCTCCATGTGCCCTGGGAGGCAGTGGGGCTGAGAAGGCTCATAAAGGCTCTCTCTGCCAAGTCAGCCCCTCAGCACCCAGTCTTCATGATATCCATCTCCTCTTGGGGCAAAATATCACTTTTATTTTCATTCTGAACACTTGAGTCACATCTCAACTCCATTTCACTGCACTCTGTGACGCAGTCCTCCCAGAACCAGACCCGAAAGGCAGCTCCCAGCTGATCAGGGAATCCTTGGGTTCCAGTACCCACTCGAGCCCAGCTGAGAAAGGGTCTCTGCACAAGTGCAGCAGACAGCCTCAGTCCCCCAGAGCAGCCCTAAACATTTTGTTCCTGCTGCTCACCCCAAAAAAACACACTCAGCAAGACAGGAAGTCTGCAGGAAAGAGTGAGCACACATCTGCCGATGGGTGTGTGTCTGTACAAGGGAGCTGGTGTGTGCCTGGTGTGTGAGTGTGTGTGTGTGTGTGTGTGTGTGTGCAGGCAGTCTACTTGTACACAGCCACAGGCCCAACTCCCACACATATGCAGACACCAGCATGAGCTCACACATGTCTAAAACACCCACACTCCCACGGAGCCTGTGGACTCAGACCTCACACACACACTCATACACCTTCCCGTATGCGTGCCCTCTAGTCCTCACACGGATGGACATGTCCAGACCTTATAGGGACACCACTGTGCCCAAGTCCCACATGTGCATCCTTACACAGATACATATATATTTGCACATGCCCAGACCTCATGCAGTTTTGCCCAATGGTGTGCACACAGCTCTGACCTGTCATACATGTGCACCCACAGTGATGCATGTTCACACCTCCAGTCCCATGCAAACCAGCCACGGGTGCCCCTTGTGCCACTTGCAGACATCCCCCCTTGCAGCGCACACTTGCATTTTCAGGCCTTACACAGGAATTACACACCAGCACCTCCTCCTGGTGCACACACATGAACACTTGCACACCCTTTCAGTATACCCTGGAGTCAGTGCTCACACAACACACACCTAAATGCACACTTGTGCAAACATCCAGAGCTCACGCCAGCACACACCTGCTTCCAGAGCCCCTCTCCACTATGTCCCTGCTGCAGCAGGGACCATCCAGGGCACTGGAGCTGCTCTGCCCACGGGGCGGTCTCTGTCCCCAAATGGTACTCTTACCATGGGTGCATCCTTGGATATCCCACAAATCTAGCTGGGGACAGTCAAGAATGTTTCCCTGACACTCCAAGCCTACTGGGCTATCCCAAGGGGCTCTCCTCTCCCCCATCCTCCCACCCCTCTCTCCTGACCAGTCATCGGAGGCAGAAAATGAGCCCTGGGGCGGGACAACTTTGCTAAGGGATCAGAGCTGGTGTGCCCTCGAGCCACTAGCCCCTGCAGCAGCAGTGTCCCGAGACTCACCCGGTTGCCCCTCTTCCCAGCACCCAGGAAGGCGCATCAGCCCCCAGCACTGACCCCTGCCGCACTGCTGCCCCGACTCCTAGAGGAGCGAGGAGGGGTGTGCTTACAGGGAGAAGTTGGTCCCTCTGCACAGTCACTGCGGGTGTTTAAAGTCAGAAAAGGCTACCTGAGAGGCAGTGAACTCCCTGTCACCAGCAGTATCCAAGTTGAGGCCAGATGGCCCCCTCAAGAGAAACCCAACAGGGGATTGCAGCCTTGGCCTCAGCTGACTGGGAAGATCCCTTTTTGACCATGAGTTTCTAAGAAGCTGTGTGTGCCTGGGTCATGTACACTTATGTGTGTGTGTGCGTGCACCGGCGTGCATCATCTGCCCTTCCCTTCCACACACACACTGGCCTTGGCACATCTGTGTCCCCACAAACATGCCCACACCCAGCTCTGGGCACCCTGTAGATGCAGGCGCCCTCAACACATGCAGCCTTCCTCCCTGTGTGTGCACCGGGAGCACCGCAGGTACACATCCCCCACCTGTGACACCAACCCCCTGTGCCCTCCAGGACTCTGAGGTGCAACTCACTTTCCCAGTTCCTCGAAGAGCTGGTACTCTTCTGTGAAGCGGGTGCAGGTGATGGTGGCCATCCTGGCACTGGGCGCGCAAGCAAGGCTACAGGCTGGAGGACAGGACCGGGCACGGCTGCTCTGCTCCTGGAACTGGGGGCCACTCGCCTGCCCGTGCTGCCGAGTGCAAACCAAGAACCAGCTTGACTGATGAGTCCGGGGCTTCTGAGCAGGGCACTGTAGCGGCTCACAGCCTCGCGAGGCTTCGTCAGCATCCAGGTCCCCATGGCAACCACCTCCGAAACGCCCTGTTCCCGTTGCCCCGGTAACTGCCTCCCCAACACCTGCCTGCCTTCCACTGCGAAACCTGCTCCCAGACACCCAGCCCTACCGCAGACAATACAGCAGGCCTGTGTGGGCCTGGGGGCCGGCGGACCCAGCACCCCAGAGGTGATGGACCAAGGGAGGGACTGGAGGAGGGGAGGAGAACAAACTTAGTCCACAAGAGATCTCTCTTCCCACCTCCCCCACCTCCAACTGTGGGGCCCTTGTAGCAGACAGGATGGGATTAAGTGGGGCAAAAAAAACCAGTTGCCATGGTAACGGCCAGTGGGTGCCACATTCCAGGATGGTCCCCAGGAAAGACAGGATGCAGTTACCCTGGCAACTTCATCTCCTCTGGAAAGACAGGTATTGCCCTGTTGCCCTGGCAACAACGGGATCTAAGGTTTACAGGGAAACATTGGCTAATTCATTGGGGTCTCTCAGTGGATCACCATCGTCTCTGTAACTCTCTGCGCTTTCTGCATCCTGGGATTTTTCTCCACTGCCTCCTTATTTTGCTCTCAGTCCCTCTGCTCTTTGCCACCTTGTCCATCGCGCTGACACCCCAGCTTGGGGAGAAGTGCAGAGGAGACCCCAGGATTCTGGAGAGAGCAGCCTGGCTGCCGCTCACCCCCAGCCCTCACAGCTGTGGCAGCTGGTTTCTTCCTGAAACCCCTTCTGTAACCTCCCCCAACCCCATTCTCCCAGAGGGACCATGGAAATCCGGTCCCCTGGGGCTCATGTCCCAGTTTCTGCTTGTGCTTCAAGTCAAGGTGAAAGAGGCAGAGGCAGCAGTAGGAAGGGGAGAGCCGTGGACCTGTCCTGTAAATCCTCATTCCCAAATTGTGGGCACTTCTCCTACTGACTTCAACCCTTCAGGGCAGCAGCCATATCTATGGCCCCAAGGTCTCACCCTAAGACCTGCTTGGTTAAGAAGGAAAAGGCTTGGAGTTTAAGGGGCTGAGTTCAATGCCAGCTCTAACATTTATTAGCTGTGGGACCCTGGGAAAGTCACTGCCGCTCTCTGAGCCTCCAGCTCCTTTTCTATAAAACAGAACAAAGTTGTCACTGCAGAGGAGGGCTGTGAAGAGGAAGTAGGCTAGGGCTGTGGAGGCCTTTGGGAAGTATGTAAACATGAGGCCTCTTTGTAGTTTCTAGAAGAGGAAAAGGAAGGTCTAAAGTGGGACTGTGACCACCCCCATCACTCCAACTTGGACTTGGAATATCATACCCACCCCCACCACCCAAGCTCATTTCAAAGCACACCAGGCTGAGTCTCATGCCAGCACTTGCCTACAATGAGCGCAGGTTGGATAAAAGGATCGGGATCCAAACGCTCTGGGTTTCTAGTCCACCCCTTCTGAGCCACCAGGTTGCCTGACTGGTCACCTCAAGTGCCAGACACATTGTCTGCCTGTTGGTAATCCCCAACCCCCACATCCCCTGACTCACTACCCTAGGTCCAGGGACCCTGGAGACATCTGCATACTTCCCCCCAACTCTGCCCCTCTTCCTGGAAATCACGGGTGGGAGAGAATAATGGGGTTGGCTCTCTGATGCAGCCACTTCTTCCCAGGAGAGAAACGGGAGGGAGGCGGAGGGGAAGGAGGGAGGGGAGTCAGGGGGGAGGGTGATGGCTTAGCCACTAATTGCACTATTACCACCTTCAGAAAAAGGAAAAACCACTCAGTTTTGTTTCTGCGCACAATATGCTTCCCGTTTCTGCCGCCAACGTTGCAATTCAGAGGCAGAGAACAGAGGCCTTTGCTCGGGGGCTGCACAGCCAGCGGGCACCAGGCAGGGCACAGAACGCCAGGACGCTGCTAGGGTCTTGAGGCTTATGAGGGGAGATGGGTGAAGGGCGGCCCCACCGCCTCCTGGCCCCTGCCCTCCAGCCCATCTCCCAGGAGGGCATGGCTTCCACACATGAAAGTGCTGGACCAGCCCTCAGCGACCACGGAGGTCGCCTCAGCCATTGCCCAGGGCAGAGGCGAGGCGGGGTTGTGAAGCGGTCAGAACGGCGGCAGGGCTTTGGATGAGCGGCCTCACTTCTCTGTGCCTCAGTTTCTTCATCTGAAAAATAGAGTTGATAATATTCCCTACCTCCAGGGCGATATTAAGGATGCCGTGAGACGGTCACAGTGGCTAGAATACTGTAAATATTCACTAGATGGGAAATCATTATTATTAAGAGACTCCAAAGCCCCTCCCTCTTCTCATGGCTCCTTCTGACTCGCGAAAGCACACACCGCCATATTCAACTCTCAGCACTTTTGGGGTGCCGTTCTCTGAGTCCCCACTGGAGTTGAGCTCACAGTTTGAACACCACCTTTGCCCAGACCTGGTTTGCAGCAACTCCTGTAGAACAAAGGCCTGGAGCTAGAGCGAGAGGGGTCATGCGACCTCCAGCTCATCAGGCGCCAATGACAGGCTGCTTTAGAAATAAACAAAACAAAATGCACCTGTGCCCTCAGGCTGTGTTAATAGAAATCTAATATTCTAAGCCAGAGAGGTGACAGCCCTGCTGGGCCTGGAGCTGGCCGGACTGTCCCGTGTCCTCTGGCCCCACGTCCACGGATGCAGTGCAGCTTGGTCCGGAGAGAGCAGTGCACGCGGGGCCAGGTGCCACCACCGTGTCGCAGGCGAGGACAGCCGGCTCTGCCCGTCCTTCCCTTCTCCCGTATTTCGTTCCAACTCCCATTTCTCCCCTCTCCTCTTTCTCCTCCGTGCCTTTCCCCAGCTCTCCTCTTTCCCTCCCTTGAGCCCTTTCTTCTCAGTGCTCCCTATCTTGCCTATTCTTTCCCCCTTCCTTGCTTGTTTCTGCCTCCCTTTCTGTCTCTCAGTCCTCATCACCCTTCTCTCCCTCCCCATTGTGGCCTGGCCCCTGTGCGCATAGTCCTGGGGGCCAGGCAGGACCCAGGCCGCAGGATCGCGATGGCCAGGAATGACTGGAGAGCAGGGAGACGGAGGAAGTGGAGGGATAAGAGGAAAAGGTCTCCTTGGCAACTCTGTCTTACCCACGACACATACACCTCTGAACCTTCCAGAGCCTAGCACAGGGTGTGGGCACTGCACACCCACCTAGCTTCAGTGTAACTGCTGCCCTGCTCAAGACGCATGGCCACTGATCCGCCGCCTCCCCTGTGCCCACGAGGCTGGCAGCTGTGCCTGCTGATGGCGGGCAGTGAGGAGCCAGCCCTGCCTCCATGGTGCTGAGAGAATGAGCTAATGATTGCATCAGGGGCTGTTCCTGCCAGGCGCCCCACTGCCAGGGCCACGGCAGGCATGCGAGCCAGCGCGTGCGTCCCCATCTGCAATAGGCATGTGGTGCTCAAAAGCAGGCCTGCACACCACAAGCTGATGGCCGGGGTAGGGGCCCGGGAGGTCACCGAGCACAGCTGTGTTAGGGGCTAGGATGGGGGATGTGCACATGAACACAGGCCATACCCATGTGGCTAGAGAGGGACAGAAGGGGGCCAGGGCCAAGTTCCTGGTCCATGGCGGCGCTGGGGGAGCGACCAGAGCCCCAGTAGCATTGTGGCATCTGACTCAAAGCCCACCCTCCTCAGCCCACACACACGCTCATGTGCACATCCCGAGTGTCTCAGGGTCCTGCAAGGCCTTGGCGGGCACCACGGGAAATGTGCCGTCTGAAGGGTTCCCCACGAGGCCTGTCCCACTAAGGGCAGTGAGCGTGGGGGCAGAATCAGTGGAAAGTGGGCCAAGAGGAACCGATCCTGCAGAGGGGCTGGGCTGGGGGTGACTTGGTCAGCTAATTGCCATAAGTAATGCCAGACTGGACTCGGGAGGGAGAGAAGTCAGGGCTCGGGGAGCAGCGCCTTCCCTGGAGGTGCCCTCCCAAGAGGCGCTCCTTGCAGGGGAGAGGGCAGCCGGGAGCCAGGGACAGAAGCCAATGTCTGCACAGCACGACCTGCACTTCGGGGACCCAAGTTCAAGTCCTGCCATTGGCCGCGAGTGTGAGTGGCAGGTCTTTTTCCCACTGGGGCCTCTGCTTCCTCCTGAGAAATATGGGGACAAGATGGTTCTTCACTGACTCCAAGCACAGAAAAGTAGTTATTCCCACGTTAAAGCCAGGCCCTGTGCTAAGCACTTCACCTACTGCACCGTTTATACCTCACAGCAATCTTTGCTCTCTGCGGGAGACACAAAGCTTGGCTCATTTGTGGAGCTGTGACGTGACTTACCACCCAGAGTCTGTGTGACTCCGGCAGCCCTGCCCTGCCCTGTGCTCTCTGGCTTCCACTAGGGCTGTGAGGACCCTGAGGGGGCTCATGCACTTCACAGATGGGTGACGGAGGCCAGGAGAAAGGCCGCTACCCTCCCTCAGTCACTAGGATGACCGTCGGAACTCCCGACCCCCAGAACAGTGCCTGTTCCCTGGCCTGCTCTGCCCTCCCTCTTCCTGACATCGCACAGCTGCTTACCTAGGTCTCAAGGTGACCGCCCAGTGAGAGGAAGAAATGGTACCAAGGCCAAGGATGGGGCTCAGAGCCCTGCCCTTCTAGCCGGGTCTGGGCTCTCTCTTGGCTCCTGGGCAGCTGGCCATCCCTGCCAGGACTCCAAAGGCAGGACAACCTGGTCAAGGCCACCCCTGGCTTTACCCTTCTGGCTGGCAGATCTGTTGCCATCTGATCCTGCCAAAGGTAAGACAGGGGGCCTGTTTGGCATCTGGGCTCCCCATCCCCAGAGCTGTGACCCAACAGGCTCAAGCTGCCCCTGGTCAGCTCTCCTTCCTGGCCTTCTCCACCACAGGTGGTACAAGCATCTGCCTGGCAAGGCCAGTCAGGGGCCTCTCACCGAATCCAGACCCAGTTCCCTGGCTGGGGACACAAGAGGCTGGAGAAGGTGGGCAGGGGCTATGCTGATTGCAGGGCAGAATGCAAGCCCCAGCAAGCAGGCTGAGCACCTCGTCACGGTGCCCTGAGGCCTGACTGCTCCTTCTACTGGAGACCCCCCGCCAGTCTCAGGCCCAGGTCAGCTGCCAGTGCCCCAGTTAGGCAGGCTTGGGGACTGCTGGGCTATGGGCCAGATCGTAGGCCGAAGCCTGACTGAGGTTCCTGGCTATTTCCTGGGTTCTGATTTAGGGGGCTGAGGCAGGTGAGCGCTAGGCTGAGTTTGGAATTAGATGAATTCCAAAGGAGTGGGATTTTAAAGGAGATACCTCCTTCTCAGGGTACCAGGAGTAATTGCCAGCTCCCAGCCCCCATCCCTAGCTGGACTTTCAATGTTTGGGGCCAGATTGGCCAAAGAGGATAGGCCTTGGTACCGAGAGAACAGAAAGGGCTTTTTTGGTTCTGCACTTGTGGCCCCAAAAGGCAGGGGCCCAGGAAGAGAAGCAGGGCTGGAGCTGGAGGCTGGGCCAACTTGGGCGGGACCAACTCAGCAGGCACGGGAGAGGCCCCCACTCAACTGGTGCGCGCCCTGGAAAGGCCCAGTGCACACGGCTGGGACAAGCGCCCAGCAGAGCGGGAGCACCCTGTGTAGTGGGCAGACTGTGGACAACCCATTCCTGAGGTATGCTGGGTCCAGGATACCATCCCAGTGAGTGACTCTTCAGGGTCTCCCTCTTGAGCAGGCAGAAGTGCTGTGGGTGGCTAAAATCCAGAGGTCCCAGCCGGTCCCAGCCCCTACCCGCCACAGGCTGGGCACCAACACTCTGGAGACAGAGAACACTTCCATTTGGGGGCAGCCATAAGAGCTAAAGAGAGTGGGGATGGGAGGAAGGGGCCCAGGAATGGACGATCACCTCTGCTCTGCAGCCCCAGGCCAGACTCTTACTCCTGAGCTTAGCCACCTCTGCAGTGGCCTGTGACCAATATCTGAACCCCCTCCGCTGCACCACACCCACCCCGCCCCACCCCACCCACCCCGCTCATCCACAAGCTGACGAGTCCTAACAGGTCTCCTTTGCCAGGGACAAAAATAACTATTTTCAAAATTCACAGCAGGGCTTTCGCCTACACACGCTGCGCCGACTGGAACCTGAAGAGAGATATGCAGAACGCGGTGTGCGGAGAGAGGCACGCTATGCAGCGAGCAGGCTTCGAAACCCCCACGTCCCTCCTCCCCACCACTCATCCTGTGCCCCCAAACACACACACACACACACACAGGGCTGCCCAGAATGGCCGAGTGGAAGGATTCTTAGATCATCCATTGTACACAGGGGACACTGAGGCCCAGAGAGGGTCCAGGACTCTCCGAGGTCACACAGTGAATGTGTGGCAGGACTGAACCAGAACCCATACCCTCTGCCTCCTGACCAGGCTGCACACCTCTACTCCCACACACTCAGCCAATGGTGAGCTCACACCTGTCCCCAAGACACACGTGCCCATGCCCACACGTGCTCACCGACGGCACCGCAGCCTCTCCTCTCATGTGCTGCATTTCAATCAAGTCCATGGGCCCCTCTGCAGCCATCGTCTGGGCTGCCCTCTACAGCACCGGGAGGCAGGCAGAGCCAGGGCCAGCGCCCCCATTGGCTAGGAGGGGAAACTGAGGCCCACAGGGAAGGGACTGGGCCCAAGGTCAGAGCAGAATCCTCGTGTCCTGGTTGTTGGTTCTGGGGCTTTTGTCACAGCTGCTTCCCACCCTTGCTCCTGCAGCGGGTGAATGGCCAGGCCAATTCCTCTGGGTGCTGGGGCGGGAAGAAGAGCTCCCACCACAGTGCCTACCACCAGTCTGGCCCCAGGATTGGCCCAGGCCAGGTGAGGACCCGGGAAGGTCACTCCCCCAACGCCTGAACCTCTGCTCCCCCCCTCAGCCCTCAGGAGATCCCTTCAGAGAGCGGCAAGATCGCCCTCCTCAGGGGTCCGGGCCTGGAGTCATCTCCGGGTGGCCCTCATCCAAGCAGATCACAGAGGTCCAGGGCTCAAGGCTGAGGCTTTAAATGAGCTGGGAGGTGGTGAGGTCAGCAAGAACTCCGCCATGGCCCCAGACACCACGTCTATACCACAGAGCCACAAGTCATTACAGCTCATTTTACAGATGAGGAAACTGAGGCCCAAGGAGCTCATGTAGGTCACTTGAGGTCACAGAGCAAGTCCATGGAAAGGCAGAACGAGGACCCAGACACCCCAGCCTAGTCTGCTCTCTCCACACCCATAAGCCAGACTCCCCACCCTTCAAATGAGGGGTTCTACATTGTCCATTTCCCTGCAGGCGGGAACCTGACCTCAGGTCCCTCCCTGGGGAGCAACAGGGCCAGGGTCGAGTGGCAAAGTACATCTAGGGGGACAGAGACCCTCACTCCCAGCCCATCAGATCCGGTGGGACATCAGCCTGGTGTTGAGTTTACGGAAGAAGGATCGTAGCTTGCAAATCTTGCATTTTCTCTTGTGGCGCCCCCGGGAGAAGCTTCGGGCCCTGCCTGCCTCTTCTTCCTCGTCCTCGCCAGTGGCCCAGGGCCCCCAAGCACCCCCATTAAAGTCGGGATGGGCCCGGGGATTCTCAGCAGGGTAGCGCACAGGGATGGCAGTGCGGTTATAGTCCACCAGGCGGGCCAGCAGGGCACGGACCACGTCAGGCCGCCGGCCAGCTAGGTCCTCCCGTTCATAGGGGTCAGCAGTGATGTTGAAGAGCCACACAGCCTGGCGGACACTGGCCATGCGCTCCAGGTTCCACCAGCTGCCCGGGAAGGCGGCCAGTGTCTGCGGTGGGATCCAGTCACCGTAGCCAGGGTCTCCTGTCAGCAGCTTCCACTCACCCACACGGATGGCAGCCTGCACGGCTGTGTTCCAGATGCCAAAGCCTCCCTCCAGGGAGCCGTGCCGGGCATGGTTGTACAGCGGGTCGATATTGTGCAGGATCTCTGTGCGCGGTGAAGCCTGGCCCTCGCTGATGGCCGGCCACAGGTCATAGCCATCTAGTCCATCAGCGGTCGAGGCGGTGCCGCCTGCCAGGCCCACCAGGGTCGGGTACCAGTCTGTGATATGCACCAGAGCCCGGCTGGTCCGTTGCTTCCGCTTGAGCAGAGGGCTGTGGACGAAGCCCAGGCCCCTCACACCACCTTCCCAGTAAGTGCCCTTGCGTCCTCGCAGCGGCCAGTTGCTGCCGCCCGAGAAGGTCTGGCCCCCATTGTCACTGGAGAAGATGATGACGCTGTTGTTGTAGAAACCATAGTGCTTGAGGGCCCAGGTGATGTTGCGCACAGCCTCATCCATGCAGGTAACCATGGCTGCGTACTTCCGCCGGGCCACGTTGCCCATAGTGCGGTAGCGGTACAAGTACTCACGAGGGGACTGCAGGGGCGTGTGTACTGCCTGGAAGGCCACGTAGAGGAAGAGGGGCCGCCGGGGGCTGTGGCTGGCTAGGATGTGGCTGGCACGCTGGGCATAGAGCATCGTGGAGTACTGCCCGCTGAGCCCCCAGGCCACACTCTCGCCCTCATGCAGGTCAAAGCCGCACACCCCCGGGCCATCACAGTTGTCATAGCTGTAATAGTCCACATTGCCCGTGAGCGAGCCCAGGAAGGTGTCGAAGCCCCGGCGGGTGGGGAGGCACTCCTTCCGGTAGAAGCCCAGGTGCCACTTGCCCACCATGTGGGTTGAGTAACCCACCTCCTGCAGCTTCTGGGGCAGTGTCACGTGGTCCAGGGGCAGGCAGTTGGGCTGCCGAGGGCGGATGATGGAATGCTGAAGTCCCGTGTGGATCTGGTACCTAGTGGGAAGAGGGGAGGCCAGAGAAGGCACAGGTGAGCTACAAACCCCCAGTACTCACCCTGTGGTGAGCTCTGGTCCCAGCACCAGCAGCAGACATAGTAACAGTAACCAGTGGGTACTATCACATGTGTTAAGTATTTCAAATGCATTATTGCACTGAATCCTCAAAATCAACTGAAGCAGGCATCCTCATCTTACAGGTGAAGATACCAAGACTCAGAATGGCTAAACTACTTACCCAGGACCACGCCTTTAGGAAGCCAGGGGGTCAAGAGTTGAACCCAGATTAATCAGGACAAGAAAATAATAATAGCTAACATCAAGCACTCACTGTGTGCTCAGGAACTTAGGGACTCTGAGGTCTCGAAAGACTGCCTGGGACACAAGTCCCAGCTCTGCTCCCCATTTGTGTGGATCACTGGGCAGGTGACTTAACTCACTGAGCCTTAGTTTCCTTATTTGGGAAATGGGAATAATAATGATACGCATGCACCCCTAGGTTGTGGTGAGGATTCAATGAGATAATTCATATAAAGCTGTTATTGTCATTAGCTACTCCTACCATCTTTAATACTGTATGCCACCTACATTATTTCATTTAATCCTTATTTGAAAAGAAACCTATAGGGAAGACTACTATTGTCCCATTCTATGGATGACACAGAGGCTCCTATAAGTGCAGCAAGAGGCCCAGGTGTAGACAGCTGGCAAGCAGTGGAGCTGGGCTTTGAACCCAGGTCTACACAATTCATTCTCAAAATCTCTGCAATGTTGACGCTGCAGACGCAGTCAAGCTAATGGACGATTAGATTCGATATGAGGAGTACCCTAGGTCCCCGAGTTGCAGCCAAGCCTCTCTTCACAGGGGCTGGGCACAGTGGAGCACTGGTTTGTAAAGTGGGTGGGCCAGCTCAGAGTCACCAAAACCCATTTGCAAGTAAGTAACCGGAGAAACTCTGGCTCTCTCCAGCTTCACCAAACAAGACTGGATGCATAAAAAACACTAACGAGAGTAATAAGCATCGGTCAGATGGAGCCAACGACAGGGGGTGGAAGGTAGACCCTGCCCAGCCACAGTCCGCTAACTTCGCAGATCAGAGACTGGAATGCTGCCCTGCTGCCTGCTCAGTCCCCTGCTTAAATCAAGAATCACCTCTTGGGAGAGAAATGCAAACTTGTGCAAAACTCTCAGGAATGCAGATTCCTCCTCCTTCTTCTGGAGATTAGTCAACATTTGGTCTTAACCCCCACCACCACCCACACCCACAATGCATATACCAACCCCTCTCCCTCTTTCTCCTGTTCTCTCTCTGTTCCTGGATCTAAACGCTGTGTGCCAAACTGAAGGGAAAAAAGGCACCTATTTAATTCCTTAGCTCCAGGAGCCCTGCCAGGCACCTGGCCCCTCAGCCCCTCCCCTACGGTCCCTGAAGTCGGGTACAGGCATGAGGTGGCCCCTCCCTGACTCCATGCCTCGGTGTTTCCCACCCAGGAAACAGGGAGGACTAAGGCTCTGGTCCCTGAGGTCACAGTGGTGGCCTCTGGGTGGGGTTTGAGAGAAGGTGCACCTTGGACCCCATCCAGGGAGGATTAGTTTCAGCCTCGCCAAAGGATTTTCTCCTAAGTGGCCAGAGTTTGCCTTCCACACCCCCACCTCCTGTTTTCCTGCTCTTTTAATCCTGAAATCCTGCCACCTCATCTGTGGACATCTCCTTACAGAGAATGTAGCATGTCTGCTTGGGGCTCCCAGCCAATTTTGGAGGATTTTTCAGATGAAAAAACAGAGGCTTGGAGAAATGAAGTAACCAGCCTGAGGCTACATAGGTCACGGCATCCTGTGCGTCTTTCTCCTCCACTATCAATTCCTTGGTTTCCTCCCAATGCAGTCGTCCAACAGTCTGGGGACCCTAATCCCTCCAGTGACATACAGGCTGCCATTTACTGACTGCCAACTAGGTTACATGCAACTCATTCTGTCTTTACCACTCTTTCAAGATAAAACTGTTCTTCACCCCATTTTATGGACAAGAAAACTGGGGCTTAGAGAAGTTAAATGATTTGCTTAGGGCCTCAGAGTCTGTAAGAACAAATGGGTGACCAAATGTCTTCTGGTGTGGCGGGTGACTATAGACATCAGAGGGAGAAGACCTCAAAGACAGTCAACCCCGTTCAGTGTCCAGGTAGTGACAAGGAGGTCCAGAGGGGGCAAAGGACTTTCTAATGATCTCACAGCCAGCTGGAGGAAGAACTGGTCCTGAGTGCTGGTTTCCCAGGTCCCTGAGCCGGTTATAAATGCAGAGGAAATCTAACCCCTGGATTTACCCGGCGCCATGCCTACCTGCCCGTGAGCAGCTGGCTCCGTGAAGGTGTGCAGATGGGCTGGATATAGTAATTCTCCAACTTGACACCCTCGGCCGCCAGCCGGTCCAGCGTAGGGGTCTCGATATCTGAGCCATGGTAGCCCACGTCGTGATAGCCTTGGTCATCGGTAAGGATGAATATGATGTGAGGAGGCTGGGATGGAGCGACCGACGGCTGCTCGACGGCCTCCCCGGGCCCGTCGGCCACCAGGCTCGGCTTGGCCCAGTCCCAGGACAGGTAGCCGAAGCTGAGCAGACTAACCAGTGAGAAGCCGGTGAGGGCGTGCATCGCCATGCTGGCCCGCGCGTGCCGGCGTGCAGGGCTACCCGGGCCTCCCCTCCTGGCGCGCCCAGAGCACACGGTCCGCACGCCCGCTGCCTGGCCGGCCTGGCCGCGGCGAGCGCGCTCTGCACGCCCGGGGTCGGCCCAGCAGCTGGTCCGAGACTGGCTGCCGGACCTGCGCGGCCACAGCGGGGCGCTCTGGGGAGGTCAGGCCTGCGCGGAGCTGCCTCCCGCCGTCTGAGCGTCCGCCCTGTGCCGCTCTCGCCCCCTCTCCCCCAGCTCACCCCGGCCAGCCCGAGACGCGGCGTGGAGGCTTCCAAAAAGTGCTCTCCACCATCCTCTGGCTCTTCCTTCTAGCCTTCGATTTCTCCCGCCTCCTAATTTCTCTTGCCTCTGCTTTCCCTTCTCCTCCTGCTGACCCTCCAGCCCGGCCCGGCCTCTCGCCCCGCCCGGAGCCCTGAGAACAGCCGGGCTCCCGGCAGTAAGGTGGGCAGGACCCTAGCGGGGAAGTCGGGGGAGCTTCGGGTTGGGCGGGTCTAGGGGGACACCGCGGGAGAGAATGGGAAAAAGTTGTAGCATCTGCCGGGGCCCAGCCCCAGGTGGAGGGGCGGGACGCCGAGCAGCGGCTCCGCCCTCGGGCGGGAAGCCCAGGCCCCGTCGGCCCTCTGGCTCCAGCCCCCGCCCTGTCCTGGTCTGGGGAAAGGAGGGAGGGCGGCTGCTTGGAATTCGACGGAAGAGCTCCGGAATGGCCCGGTCAGACAGACATTCCTCGATCTTGGAGTCTAAGCCCTAGAAGGGATGGGCATTATTTTCTACTCAACAGTTGCAGAGACTGAGGACCTGAGGTGGGCGGGAACTTGTCTACGTTACAGAGCAAGTTAGTGGCTTCTTGCCTGGGACTTACCATGGCTGATAGAGTGGCAATAGAGACAGCAGTGGAGACTGGGGATGACTTTGGCAGGCACCAGGGGCTGGAAATCAGGAAACTGGGTTCTGGCCCTGACAGCTTCCTTCTTCCATCCCCTCCCCCTCCTCATTCTGCAATTCACAGCTAGAATCTAGACTCCAGAGGGCAGGGACTGTTGCATACAGCTTATATCCACAGGGTTCAGAAGCTCAGTCAGTCTATGTTGCAAGAATGAATGGTTGAATGGGCCTCCAGGGTCACCCAGGCCAACTCCCACCTGAGGAAATCTCCACAGCAGGGAAGGCAGGCTGGCGGACTCCTGGACCTGGCAAGTATCATGCAGGAATAAGCATGGGGCCCCCTATATTGCCAGAGGAAGGCAGGGGTTGCAGGGAGCCAAAGACCACAGAACTGGTGTCCAGCTGACTATTGTCATGCAAGAATGTGGATCAGTGTTGCCAGGTTTTCTGGTTTTCCAAGAACACCCTGATCCAGATTATTATGAGAAATAGTCCAATTGCTAAGTACTGGTAACCAATTTAAAACAAAATTTAAGCCCTGTGCAGGCCAAATGAAACTTATCTGAAGCATATTTTAGGACAGTAGGTACCTATTCACAACTTCTGCTCTGCAATGCTGTTTTCCAAATTTTTACAAAACCAGTTAGGCTTCTTTAGGGCCAGGACTTTGAATGTTTAATCCGCTGATCTCCAGGAGGGGATTGGTAAAGCTTTATTTCCTAACCCTCTTTTTCATAGCGCTTCTCCAAGGGCCAGTGTCTGGGAAACTTGGGGAAGCAAAGGCGGCCTAGGTGCGTCTTCTCTCCTGGCATCTTTCCACTGCCAGTATTCTGTCATGATCCCTTCCTCTTCCTTAAAACCACTGTGGGTGGGGAAAGAAACCAGACCTCCAGAATAGCAGCCCTAGTGAATCCGCATTTTGAAATGAGGGCTGCGTGGGGCTGGCCACTCCTGTTTGCTCAAAGCCCCATATTTAGGGTGACCAGATTTATCAGAAGGGAAAACTGGGCCTGTTCTGCTGGCAGAAGAAATGTTGAGGACAGATGGGAAAAGCACAGTCTCCTGAGGGGAACACTTCTAAAATGGTGCTTCTCAAGGCTTCAGCCTGAGGCTGCCTGGGGTCAAAGTGGGACAAGTCACAAAAGGTCAGATGGGCTTGAGTTTAGCATCCTTTGCATTGTCCCAGACCTCAGTCAGGAGACACTGGGGAAATGGCACAAGGAGAACTGGCAAGGGCAGGTAGAGTGGGGATTCAGCTTGGAAATAAAAATAGGCCTAGAGAAGCAGGCTCACAGGCTGCAGGTGTCTGTGGGGCTGTCACAGAGACAAGACAAGCAGAAATTCTGAGAGTCCGGGTCATGGGGTTTGACATCAAATTGCATGTGTTCAAATCCTGCCACTGGTTTGGGGTCAGGCCTTGAACAAATTATTTTGTCTCCCTCAGCCTCAATTTCTTCATCTGTAAAATGGGACAATAATATAAATGAGATACAATACAGTATCTCAGCAATTATCTCCGTATGTCAGTGCCCAGCCTATATAGGAAGTACTCAGTGAATGTGAATGGTCATGATGACTGTCCTCTGTAGTTCTGAGAGAAAAGACTAAGCCCTGTGGGTGAAAATTACTGGGAGACAGATTGCAGGCCTATTTAAGGGATTGCTTTTGTAGGGAATCTGTCAGCTGGCTTAATAAGAGTATGGCAGTGATGGGTGAATCACCATGTGGAGAGAAGTGGGTGAACCTCTCAGGCCCAACTCTTGCTCCCAGTCTTCACATTTAAGGGTCCCTCAGCAATCACCAAATTCCATGGTGGCCTTAGAAGGCAGCATTCCTGCTCTAATGTCCTAGGGAAGTAAATCTGATTCCCCACTCTTCTTTCAATGCCAGGCCTAGGCTGGTCAGTTTAAAGTGGAATGGATAGTAGAATGATCGCTAGGGTTTCCAAAGGCTCAGGGATGACAGGGAAATAAACACAGAGTGATGTGTGTTCAGGTCATATTGCTTTCAACATGACTCTCGTCTTCCCTTTATGTTCTCTACAGGATGCCTACCTGCCTTCTTCCCTGTGACGATGTCCGGCAGCCTTACCTCCCTCAGGCAGACTCTCAAGGACTCCAAGGTGTCTCAGGTTCAGGCCCAAGAAGTAAGTCTCAGAGAAACAGAGGTTCCCTCTCCAGCTAAACTAGCCTTTGCAGTTTCTTTTCTTTCTTAAAGTAGAATTTTATTCTTCTATGTTTCATATTCTGTGGAAAGGGTTCTGAAAATATTCTTGAAGTGGGGGTTGAATGTCTCTTTTTATTTATTTCTTATTGAAGTATAGTTGCTATACAATATTATATTGGTTTCAGCTGTACAACATAGTTATTTCACAATTATATACATTACAAAATGCTTACCATAGTAAGTGTAGTTACCATCTGTCACCGCACAAAGATATGACTACATTATTGATTATATTCCCTATGCTGTACTTTTCATCTCTGTGACTAGAATTTACAGTTTGTATTTCAGGACCTACCTGTTTCCAAGATGATTGGCAGCAGGAATATCCACCCCACACAGGGAGGCTCTGTCCTCCATTCACATACTCCATAACCCCCAAAGGGCAGGTGCATTAAAACACTACAAGACAAAACTAACATCCACACACAAAATGCAGAACAGGTGTGGCAGGGATATAGTATTGTTATTTCTTGGCAGAGATTTCCACTGATGAAATCAGACTTTAAACACCACCGAACTTCTCATTACTGGAACTATGCGTGAAGGGGTTAAAGTGCCTATCTGTCCAGGAAGTAATAGGAGGAATTCCTTAACTAGAAGGGGAAGCAAAATTACAGGCCTTTGGAAGTTCTTTCCAAATTGAAAATGTTATGATCCCCTGAAAGCTTTTTAGGAAATGCAGAAATATACAAGTGGCTTTTTGGCGACCTTGTCTCTCATTGCTCTGTGTGGGGTGTGTGTGTAGGTGTAGGGGTGTATATAATGTTTGGCCGTCTTTGAACTAAAATTATCTTAGTACAGATATCATTTCCTTCGGACTTAATCGACCTCGGCAGAGACCTTATGCAGCAATCGTGCCTGCAGCTGTCTGCTGGAGGTCAACTTGTCTAGGTCAAACCAAAGCAAGGACCTAAAGGGAAACCTAGGTGGCCCCTGAGCAGTCAGAATGGCACAGAGCTCAATCCCTGCGCTCAGAGGACAGCTCCTCGGGCCTTCCTCACTCCAAGCCTTCTGACTCTTACTTCATACACAGTTCTTACAAAGCTAATGATTTTGTTTCCGAGCCTAAGGATATTGGAAGCAGCTCAGAGGGACTATATAAAAAGGTGGCTTGAGGTAATTGCCTGCTTTATAGTTTCACAGTGAAAACATTAGGGAGAAATGAAAGAATAAACATAAAAATCAGACTGATGAGTTCTAAAAGCCTGGGAGTTTGGAACCATTTGGTACAGGAGCAAAGAGCTATATCTACCTGAATAGACCCAAGGGTATCACCAAATCACAGCCCAGCACCGAAGGGAATGATGGGATTAAACCCTGTTCAGGCTCCTCTTTTTAAGAAAGCTGGGGAAGGCATTGGCTGCTTTATAAGGTTTCCATCCGAAATGGTTACTATGACAAGGTCACAGTACACGCTCAGCTTTGGCTGTAGAATGTCCTCCCTGGAGGTACAGGCTCGGGAGAGCAGTGGGTTTCACGGTGATGAGGATGCCGGAGGTCAGGCCCAGCAACCCGAGAGTGCACTCCCCAGCGGCACCTCCTACCTCCCTGCAGCCCACGGACACCAACATTATGTCCCCTGCACTTCAATCCCCATAGACTTCTGTAGCTTGAAAGGGTGAATAGCACATAGGAAAGAAACACACGGAATGAAAGCACAGAATTCCACTTCTGGCGCCTTTTCCAACATTTAGGCCATATCCTCCTAATGAGCAGCTTCTCTGTTTGAAAAAGAGAAAACCCCCAGGTCCCCTTGGTCACCTCATCTGGTGGCCACTGACGTCTAGTGACTACTGCTTTAACTCATACACTTTCAACTAATGCGTCATTAATATAATTAATTCATGATAAATGATAAGATTAGAGGTGTTTAGGAAAGCCATGCCGGCTGAATTATTGAGAATGCATTGCAAGGGTCCCATGTAAGGGTCTTTGTAAAAAGTCCAGGTAGAGACGCACCTGCCCAGATGAGTTGTTCTCCCAAGTTAACAGGCCGAGGGGCAACTGGAGCTGGAGCCCAGTTGTTGCTGCATATTATTTGGGCAGAATGGTTCTTAGAGGAAAAGCATTTTCCTCCTTGATGCTAGGGCACCCCACCCCTGGCACTTCTGAGGGAGACACACATCCGCCCTGACTCTTGCTTCTGGCCCTCTTGGTGGTCCCCCTGAGTGCCCAGTGTCTTAGGGTCAGGAACCCCATGTCCGACACCTGAGCCAGGAGCAGCAAGAGCCCAGGCACTGTAGGCCCTTGCCTTTAACCCTGCATGGGGCCCCAGCCCTGGGCATTTCAATGGCTCCTTTCTCTGGTGCTCAATGAAACATTCTTCCAAGTAGATTATTGAAAGCAGAGCTCTGGGTACACAATGGGAGCTCTGTGCTCACAGCCATTGCCCAATCTGTTCGGCCAGCCTGACTGCAGCCTCACCTCTCCGCACACTCCCCACCCTCCACCCACCCAACCCCAGCCCCACCTCAAAGCCAGCTCAGAGGGAGGCCATATGAAAGGATTTGTTCTGCGCCTTCTCAGAAGTGCCCGCTATGGCCTCTGCCAGCTGTGGGAGGAATCAGCCTACCAGGACTCAGGCCTGCCTCCAGCCCATCCATCCGGGGCTCTGCCGCTTTGATGTCCAGAGGCTTCCATCCTCACTGGTCAGCTGGTTTCTCTCTCTTTTATACACACACACACACACACACACACACACACACACACATGCCAGATGGGACTTTCAAAGAAAGAGGTGAAGTCCCAGACAATCAGACTGAGATCCAGATAGATGGAGGGGCTCCTGAAAGTGAGGAGGGAGGGGGCCTACCAGTACCCCCTCCCAGGGCTCCAAGTTTCTTCCAGGTTTAGGGAAGGCAAAAGAGTGTCCTGATTAAATGCGAGAGTCCTGAAGCCAGGTTGCCTGTGCTCTAGCTCAGCTCTGCCACCTGCTAGCTGTGTGACTTAGCTACCTGAGTGAACCCCTCAGTGCTCCAGTTTCCTTATTTGTAAAATGGGAATAATAACAGTACCCACCTCATAATGTTGTGAGGATTACAGCAGACAAGGCATGTGAGGCTCTTCACCCAGTGCCTGGTGCACAATAAGCTCTCAAGAAATGAGAGCCACTGTTATTATAGTTGCTATACTTAGATTCTACTGTCCTTATACTTAGAGTCTCTCAGGGACAAAAATCTGCATTCCCCTGATCAAGTTAGTCCTCTCTGCCAAGGTTTTCAATGGCTCCTACCTGCCTTCAGTAAAAAGCTCACGCTCCTTGGCTTGGCCCTCATGGACAGAACTTTGACTTCTTCCTCGTGATGTCAGTCATGGAAGTCATGAAAGATAAAGGGACCCATCACTACTATTATTACTGTTGTCATTTTCATCATCTACTGTATTTGGAGAAACTAGCTTTTAGCACAGATATAAGGAGACCCTGTCTGGGGGAAAAGAAAAACTGAATCAATACCAAATGTAGTAGTAATAATACTATAATAGCTTGCATTTATTGAACATCTAATGTGTGCCAAGTTCCACACACAGCTCTTTATATCCATTATCTCACTTAATTCTCATGTAGTCTTATGACGTGGGTAAAATTAGTACCATCATCTGCATCTTACAGTTGGAGAAACTGAGAAGCAGAGAAAGGGCCAGTAACTTGCCCAGGGTCATGTAGCTAGTAAGCACCAGAGCTAGGATTTAAACTGAGGCCTGGAATCTAATGCCTACTCTACTAATATCCTACCGTCCGCTCTCCTGTTAGAGACTCGCGGCCTGTTGATAGGGTCTTCTCTTACAGTTCCACCTCTGCACTGAGGGGTTAGATGCCAAGTCTGCCAGTGCACTTCAGTACACTGGCAGTCCCCAGGGGCCCTAGGAGGTCTTAGTGGGCTTGGAAATGATGGAATCCACTCCGGGAGGCTTCTGCCCACACCAACCTCCTGGGTAGAGATACCTCCTACACTGCTCCACCCCTTGAGCACCAGGTGGGAATGGAACCACCTTTCAAGGGCTGTTCCCGCCCTTAGCATTCCCTCCCTGTGGCCCCAGGGCCTGCTTCAGGATGTCCTCAAGCCTTTCGAGGCTGACGCTTCCGGCTGCCTGTCTTCTCAGACCCAGATGTCACCTGTCAGCTCTGCCTCCCTGTGAAACAAGAGTTAGTTTCCCAGGGTGGCAACCTTGCCGAGCTTTTCTTCTAAGGGACAGTGCAACCCAACTCCGGCCGCCTCCTGGCCTTGACTAGACAGCTCCACGCCAGGGATCCTCACTGATGACCGGGATGAGGCTTCCCTCTGTTCCCATGGCGACTGCTGCACTCCACTTCATCAACCGCTTTCCGAAGCTCCTGCTGGTGTGAAAGCTGTTTTGCTTAGAAGCACTTCACCCTTATCCAGGAACTCTGCTTCGCATCTTTAGATCCTTCCAGGTCCTTCATAAAGTTGATTTTCACTTTCCTCCCTTTGTCAAAATCCTTTCATTTCTGAAGCTCAGCTGAAATCCCACCTCTTCCACAAGGCCTTTCCAGATCCCCTCTCCTCGCCCCTTCCCATGTGGAGTTAGTCTCTTGCTCCCCACACTCCCCTGGGGCGTGTTTATGGCGCTATTAGATCACAGTCTGCCTGTTTCACGGTTATTTATGTGTCTCCTTCTGAGCCCCTGGTGAGTGATCAGCTCATAGTAGGTGCTAAACACAAACATTTGTTTGAATTTATTTGAATTTCCCTTTCAGGGTTTTTAAAAATGACTATTACTAACAGTACAGGCTGTTACTAATAATCTCTTACACTCGTAAAATTATTTACAGTTTATATAGCTTCACGCTTGCGGGCACGGCTTTAAACCCCAGCCCCACACTTACTAGCCGGGTGACAGTGTATGAGCCTTGTAACTGCTCTCAGTGTACTTCTCATCAGCAAAACGGATTCTTGTAACTATTAAAATAAATGTGTAAAGGGTTTACTTAGCACAGGGCCAGGTGCCTAGCAATGCCTCAATAAATGTTAGCTATTATGACTCAGGGTCTCATTTGGACCCCACAAAAGCACTAGGATGTGAACGGAGGCTCTTGTCAGTACCCTGTTGTCACCAGTGACATATGACGAGACTGAGGCTCAGATAAGGGAAGCTTTGCATAAATGTCCAGACTTCACTCCGATGCCACAGTGGGCACCTGTTGTCTGCCTAGGTGCCATCTCCCCTCTCCATGGCAGAACCCAGATTTTCCTTGGCAGAACTACTCCCCACCAGTGGGTCAACTCCAGAAGCAGGCTTGGACAGTCGGAGCATCAAAGGTCCCTAGCCACAGGATTCATTCAGGGGTGGACAAGGGGCCTGAGTCTGTCCGATGAGACTCAATTCTGAGCTTTTTTTGTTTGAATTTCTGAGAACAAGATTGTCTCTTTTCTATTGGACTATAAGCCTGGACCTGCCCGGGGCTGACTCTAACAGAAAGGAAAGCAAAGTGCGGACATAGAGACAGACAGACTCATAATACTGCCAGCTGAGCACATGCACCCTGAAGCTAGAACTATCCTTGGACTTCAGTGAGGTGGTTGTGCCAGCTTTTGTTCTCTTGCCAGTTCTTGTTGAGCTCTGTCACTTATGACTGAACAATTAACCAACTATTACACATACACTGTCTCCCCAGAGAAGTCAAGGGTCTCTGTATTCATTCATCCACTTGACAAACGCTTTCTGAGTACCTACTATGTGCCATCCACTCACGTGGGCTGAGACTACAGGGGTAGACAAGACAAACCACCTGCACTTCTTGGAGTTGATAGTCCACTGTCATCCCACTTGACTCAGTATGAAGGACTGAAGCTCAGAGAGGGGACTGGAAGACACTGAAGTGTCCTTCAGACGATCGACAGGGCCACAGCCCTGCATAAGACTGGGCAGGAGCTGAGGCAGGCAGCTGGGACCGATCAGCTCCTGGCAGGAAGGACTGCTTCAGGCATTCGTGAATTTCTGCTGGCCCCAGGCCAGACGTCGGACATGGAGGCTGAAGCTCTAGTCCCCTAGGCCCAGGACTAGACAGTTTCATGGGAACAGCGTGGCTCTGAGGTCTGATCTGACTCCCATGCTCTTGGTTTAATGGACTTCCTCTCCTTCTGGGCTGGAGCTGCCATTGTTAAAGACTCTCCAGCATCACTATTGTCCTGGGAGGAGGCTTCTTCCTGGAGTTCCCATGATACCGCTGCAAGGGAAGGGCCCCACTTGCCTGCCTAAGCCGAGGCTAGTTTTTCTGCCTCATCTGATGACTCACGCCGGGGGAAACCCAGTCTTTCTGCGGCCAGGCCCCTGGGGGTTGCGATGTGTAGCAGCTGGAATTGCGCTCAGCCTGCTTGCTTTGTCTCCGCCTTATCCTCGTCAAGCACAGGGGCCGGCATGGATCAGATGAGTCACTTGAGTGACTCCAATAAACGCCTGTGGGGTTTTTAAAACAGAGAGAGGCACCTACCTGTGGCAGACTGACCCCGAGACTGGTTCAGCCTCAGCATGAGGACCACCCGTTGGCACGAGCCCCTCTAAGCCGTGGAGGGACCCTAGCAATGTTCACGTGGTCAGGTGCTTCTGCGAAAATTGCACAAGTCATTTCAACTGCAGTCAGGTGAGATCACTGGCTCTTTCCACTCTGACCTTCTCATGGTCATATTTTCCTCCTGTCAGATGGTTTTACATCTGACATATTTTTTTTACATAGCCAGGGCATTTAGGGGTCTGGCTAAGGCAGAGTTGAACTAGGGATACCTTTAGTTTGCATTTGATGGCTGCCCTGGTTCTATGTATAGTTAAGTCAGCTGTCTTGGTATAGAAATATCTCACAGGACCCTCGTACCGTCCACTTAGCCAGCTCACGTGGCATAAGGACACAAAGGTGCAGACACTGAGTTTGCATAGTGATGTGAACGTGTCCTCTAGAATCCAGCAGCAGAACCATGCATGTTGGAGAGGAGAGACAGTTTGAAATCGAGGCAGCCAGATGCTAGGCTGTGGGAAATTCCTCCAGTTATCAGACTTGTACAGTTGTAAGCAGAGGACTTGGTGCTCAGAGATGCTTAGACAGAATGGAAGTTATTTCCTGTCAGGAATATTCTCTGTAAGACAACGATGTAATTAGAAATGCCCTGTAACCTTTTTTTTTTTTCAATTTTGATGGCTATCATGTCTTAATGGGTTGAATTCTGTCCCTTAAAAAGGTTGAAGCCCTAATCCCCAGTACCTTAGAATGTGACCTTATTGGAAACAGGGTCTTTATAGAGGCAATGAAGTTACGGTGAGGCCCATAGAGTTAGCCCTAATCCGATAGGACTGGTGTTCTTATAAAAAGGGGAAGTTTGGACACAGAGACAGACACACAGGGAAAATCCCATGTAAAGATGAAAGCGAAATCAGGGTAATGCATCTGCAAGCCAAGAAATGCCAGACAGACAGCCGACCACGGGAAGCTAGGAGAGAACCTGGAGCAGATTCTCCTTCAGAGCCCCCAGACAGAGCCAACTCTGCCAACTTCCTTACCCTGGACCCCGGGCCTTGGGACTGGGTGATGGTACGTTTCTGTTATTTAAGCCACCTGGTTGGTGGTTCTTGGTCATGGCAGCTCTAGTAAACTAATACACATGAGGCCCAGGATTTGCCCGAAGACCTGTGTCTGTACCCCACAAACCCACCGCAGCACTATGAACAGGAACGCATCCATGTATGAAGTCCCATGTGTCATGCATTCCACCCAGAGACATTCAAAAGAAAAATTCAGTTAACCATCAAAGAGGGAAGGGTGGCTTATCTTTCCATTTTCTCTGTAGAAAATGAGCCCACAGTTGTTTCTTAACTGGCAGTATACCTAAGATGACACCCATGGCCTGCCCTCAACCCCCAAACACTGCCCCACTCCTACCATCCTGCACTTTCTCCCACTGCCTGCAAGTAGGCCTTCCCTCTCTCCATCCCAGGGTCCTCCTCCTGGTGCCTGTGCATGCTCCCCAGATCTCTAGTTAGAAAAACGCTTCTTTGGGCCCAGATCCCAGATTTGAGATTCTAGAGAATTCAGGCGTCAGAGTAGCCTGGACCCTATCTCCAAAGCCACCCTGCCCTATCACTTGCCATTCCTTTTCCCCACCCTGAAAATGAAGTGAGAGTTATTTCCTCTCAGAACCTGAAGGAACATTGCCTTCGTGTTTGGCCCCAGACAAGCTGTCTCAATTACCTTGGAAAAGCCATCTAAACATTGGCCATCCTGCTGGGTGTTTCTTTCCACCTTTTCCTCCCCCGCCCCCCTGGCCTGGCCTCCAGCCTCCCTTCCATTTTCCCTGCTCCAAAGTATCCTCAGGGGAACCCCAGCCCTCCTCTCCCCTGCAACCCACCTCCCACCTGCACTTACCTCCAGCCTCCATGGCTAACTCCTTCAGATGACCAGCCAGAGTCAAGATTTTCTTGGGGGTCTGTCTGGGGTTCTTGGCCAAGGACCTGGGAGGAGCAGAGGGAGGTAGAGTGTTTGGGCTAGGTGTGGGCTCAGTCAGCAGCTCACAATAGGGAGGGATCTATCTAGAGCACCCTCAAACATACCTGGAGCCATCAAGATTCTGAACTCAGCCCTGAGAAGAGGGTACTGGTTAGGACTGTTGGGATGAGAGACCCCAACTTGCCAGCTAAGGCAAGAAGGGGGAGTTTCCTGACTTGTGCAACCTTGAGGAGGGAGAGGGGAGAGGATAGGGCTTCAGGGATGACTTGCACCTTTCCACCTTTTCTCTTCACCTCCATGGGTATCATTTTCATTCTTTCAGACATAGCCCCCAGGCTCACCAGGAAGAGACTCGGAGCTATTCTTTCTTGGTCCAAGTTAAAAGTCCCAGAGAGTTTGTATACTGCTGATGGGAATGTAAAAATGGTGCAGCCACTGGGAAACAAAAGTTCAACCTAGTATTGCTGTCTTAACAATTCCAGTCCTGGCTCTATGCCCAAAAGAACCGAAGACCAGGACTCAAACATACAGTTGTATGCCAGTATTCATAGCAGCACTATTTGCAGTAGCCAAAAGGTGGAAACAGCCCATCGCTCGGTGGGATCTGTAAAGAGATAAGCAGGTCCCAGTGGAGTCACATGTTTGGGGTCAAGGGAAGTTACATTTCCTGAAGAGGTGGGAGATATGTGTGAGAAAATGAAACTTTAATAAATAAGAGATCCCTCAAACATCAGAACTGAAAGTAAATTTAGAACTCCACTGTCAATTTGGTGGGCACTCATTATGTATGGCTGTCTAGATCTGAATTAATTCAGTTTTTAAATAACACTAGAGCTAGCTGCTGCCATGTTGGACATCAGAGACATAGCACTGTTCCATCACTGCAGGAGGTTCTGTTGGAAAGCAGTAATTTAGAGATTGTCAAGTCCAGCCCCTGAGGGCTGGGCAGATGAGGGGAGGGAAATGAGGCCTCGAGAAAGGAGACTAATGTGACACATACAATTGAGGACCGGAGCCAGAGCCAACGCCCAGGCCTCTTGACTCCTATTCCAGTGCTCTCTCCTTGGGTTAGCCTACACTGTAGGCTGCTGTTTCTGTGCAGGGAGCCCTCAGTCTCAGGAGAGGAGACATGCCCGCCAGTAGGACAAGGCAGCCCCTTCAGCCCCATTCACAAACAGCATTGACAGCCCCCAGTGGGCCAGGCCCCCACCCACACTGGGAGAAGCAGTGCGTATCACAGACAGGGTGGCTGACAAACGGCCATACAAATGGAGGAGAAGTGGAGATGAGGTTTTTAAAGAAGCTCCATGTTTTCTGTTTATAAAAGCAACGTGCTTGTTGTATGCAATGTAGAAAACTTCAAAAAATATTAAGAAAAAATAAATACATCTGGAAAAAAAACTTAGAGATTGTCATGCTTAATACTTATATATCCTACTAGGCTTTTTTTTTCTATGTGTTTCCAGTTATAGGCACACTATATGGATAAAAATGCATTTTATGCATTTTATTCTGTCTCCTGCTTTTTTTCCCTTAATATATCTTGCACATTTTTTATGCCATCAAATGTAGGATCATGCCATCATTTTAATATCTGTGAGAGATGAATTTTGAATGGAAGGTTCTGAAAGGTTCCTTTGGCAAAGTGGCATTTGAATAGGCCCTTGAAGGGTCAGGAGGCAGAGATGGTGGCCAGGGCGTCCTCAGCAGAGGGAACAGTGTGGACAACAATCAGGTCAGTGACAGTCCACTCTGCCCACTAGAAGCTGGCCTTTGATAGATGAGGGAACTGGGACCCAGAGAGGTGAGGCGGTTTTACCAAGGTCATACAATGAGTTGGTGTTAAGGGTGGGACTTGAACCCAGGACTCCCAAATCCCATTCCAGGACTTTGGTCTCCCCAGTCCACCCAGAGCCTTCATGTTGGCACTCGAGGCCCTGTGTCGCCTGGTTCTTGTCCAGTTTCCTCCTCTGGATCACAGGTGACAGCCTGTCATGGGTCGTGCTCTGCGGCAGCCCGCGCTCCCCCTGGGGAGCCTCTCCTCCCCTGCCCGGGGGCCTGCCCTCCCCCGAGTCCCTGGGGGCCTGCCTGCTGTGAGTAAGCTGCATTCTTTGGGGCTGAGAGCAGCGCAGCACAGCCGCAGGCCCTCCCCCTGCCCCCAGTCCCGTACCTCTGTGAGCCTGGCTCGTCCTCCTGCTCAGCTAGACGGAAAGTCAGCTGGGTGAGTGGCCTCACATCAGGGCCCGCCAGCCTGGGAACTGACCTATGGGGACCTCCGGGATTCAGATGAATCACAGAAACCCCAGCTGCCTCTGGGCTGCCTGGAAGCTGGAGGCTGACCCCACGTGCTCTCTCTGAAGGAGCCCAGGGTGGAGACTAGCAACCGTGGCTGGGAGAGGAAGGGGTAAGCAGTGAGGAGTTTCTCTTTCTCTGGGCAAGTCACTCCCCACCTCCAGGTACAGGGGAGGGGGGTGTTGAAAGCACAGCTTTGCCATGAGACACACGATGGTTGGAAGTGGCACCCCAACTCTGCCTCTTCCTCGCATGTGAACTTGGTGAGTTACTTAACCTCACTGCCCCTCTGAAAATCGAAAAACCCGTACTGCCTCGTAGGGTCACGGCAGGACCAAATGCGATCATGCGCTGAATGCGGTACAGGGTACTGAGAAAGCTCTCAGGAATCGGTAGCTCTATTAGATAGCAAATATTATCTAGCGTCTCTTCTGGCATTCACCTCCCAGACATTGACCCATTCACTCATTCATCACTTTAACCAGTGTCTATCGAATGCTTACTAAGCGGGGACAGAGCTAGGGACAGGGCTTTCCAGGGGCTGGGGGTCACTTGATCGCCGATGTTCACGGTCAAGGCTTTTGCTGAGCCAAAAAACACAGGTGTTGACAGTCATGGTCTCTGCATGATAGAACTTAACATTCTAGTGGAGAAAAGTGAGATCCTGAAAAGGCAAATGGATGATAAACAAGAAAATCACAGACACGGTTGTGGGTGATCTGGATGGAGTGGCCAGGGACGGCCTCTCCAAGGGCATGATGGTTAGGGGAAGTGTGAGGGCTGAACCAGGAGGGAAGCCAGGCTTGTGAGGAAGCAGCAGGGAGAGTGCGTCCACCAGCGTGGGAGCCGGTGGGCTGTGGAAGGACCAGCAGGGAGGGGGTGGGGCCGCCCCGAGCGGAGCACAGTGACTGCTGTGAGAGGGGCCGTGTGGCACAGGGCGAGGACGGGGACGAGCAAGACCGTTCAAGCCAGGTCAAAACATCTCCATTCTTTCTAAATGCAGTTCCATGCCTCTGTAGGCTGGGGTTCCAGGGCAAGAACCCCGAATGCCTGAATCAGAACTAAGCCAGCAAGAGCTGGGCCATTTTCCCAAGGGGGCAGCCTGTGTCCTGTCCAGGCTGCTGTGACCCTCAAGCCTCCCCTCACCAGCAGGGTTCTTGGGAGTTGAGCCCCTCCCTGGAAGGGGGAGACCACAGCAAGCCCACCCCAACACCAGCTGTTTCTGGAAGGGGGCTGGGCCCTCCAGATGCATTTCAGGAGCAAATCTGCCCAGATGGCTGGAGCTGAGGAATGCAGAGCCCAGGGCCCTGGAGTGAGGCTTTCGGGGGCTGCAGGTCATCTGATTTCTGCTGTTTAAGGTGAAGGCCTTTGCCGAGCAGAGAAAACACAGCTGTCAGCCAGAAGCCCAGCACAAGACCTGCAGGGGGAGACCCAGGCACGGGAAGGAGCGGACTGCCAGGCTCACTGGGGTCCTCACCCTGCAAAGCTCTGTCACACCAGCATTCAGGGACCTGCATCCATCCTGACTATCCTAGGCAGGGATGACAGCCTGCTCTAGAGCACCCCCTGAGCCCACTTCAGACACGGGGAAACTGAGGACAGAGGTGGCGGGCACCCAGTTAGATAATAATAATTGCTAACACTAAGAACTTAACTATGGGTCAGGAAGTATGGTAAGAGCTTGCCCAACAACCCTGTGACATGGTTCCTCATGTTACTGCCATTTTACAGATGGAGAAACTGAGGCTTAGAGAGGTTCAATTACATGTGCAAGGTCAAGGAACTACTGAAGTGAAGGAGTCCGGATTTGAACCCAGGCCTTCTGAGTCTAAAGCTCTCTCTAGGTTTGTCATTGTTGTGTTCTACTTACTTAAATTTTCTTCTCAGAAGAAACTTTTTTTACTACTATTACTGAAAATCCTATGTTGGGCAAAGGTAAAAATAAATGCAATGAAAACTAAATAATGTTAGTAAATTCTAACTAAAATCTAAGTACTGTTGCTGTTTAAAGATCTGAACCTGAGAAGTGTTCTCAGTTGATGAAAAGAGATGTACGCGTGTTGGAAAGGTGTGGGTGATGCTCTGCACTGGACCGAGGCTCTCTCCTTGGAAGAATCTGAAAGCTGAAATGAGAGTGAAAAGCAGACCAGCTTTTCTCTGCGTGCTGCCCGGTCAGCTCCTGCGGTGCAGCCCCCCAGTGGCGCTCTTCAGTGCTGTGCGCCAAGTGCTGCTGGCTGTGTGCCCCCTGGGCACAAGGAAGGTTGACACCACCTGGTCCCTGGTGGTTGGGTGGCACCGCATGACCAGCTCTGGCCCTGAATCTTACAGTATTATGTGATGGAGCATTTAATTGCTGGTGTGAGGCCCCCCAACACTCTTTTCCAGAGAGAACCTGCCTCACAGTCAGGGTCCGGGGGAAGACAGTGCCGAGGAGGGCACGTAACATGAGCAAGAAGCAAGCCCTGGGTTTATAAGCCGTGAGCCTCTCAGGCTGTTTGTGTACTCAGCGTGACCTGCCGTTCTGGCTAACAGGGCATACCATCCAGAACCACCCAGAAGACGTAGCGCCCCTTTCAGAACCCACAGCCCTGCTTAGGGCACTAGGTTGACACTGGCCAAACCCAAGCCTGTGTGTTCCTGTGGAATGCTCTCACCTGTACCACACCTCCTTCCCTGAGTTCACTACCTCGGGGAAACCAACCATTCTCCCAAAATGTCCTTGACTCACCCACCCACCCCCACCTCCCGGGGCCTTTGCTTACACATTTCTCTAGGGCAGGAATGACACCTACCTAGTAAAGAGACAGACTGCCTGTGTTTGGATCCCGGCCCTGCTTGTTACTAGCTGCTTGACCCAGCCTAGCTGCTTCCCTTCTCTAGGAATCAGTTTCCTTGTCTATAAAATGGAGAGAGTGATAGGATTCTCCTGTGAGGGTTCAGTGTGTTAATATCTGTAAAGTACACAGAACATGTCTGGCATGCAGTGAGATATTTACAAGTATTAAACTATCAGTATTAACTCTGCTCACTGAATCCCACTTTGGCCTTGCTTCTGGCCTGTGCACTGAAGGCCTGGGACCATCCCCCTTATTCCTGACGGTCACTTTGCATCCTAGGTGGAAAGATCGGGTACCAAGTGTATTAGTTTGCTAGGGCTGCCATAACAGTACCACCACTCAGGTGGTTTAAAGCAACAGAAATTATTCTCTCACAGTTCTGGAGGCCAGACCTCTAAAATCAAGGTGTCCGTAGGGCCAGGCTCCCTCTGAGGCCCCACGTGGAAGCTCCCTTGCCTCTTCCTAGCTTCCGGTGGTGCCTGTCAGTCCTTGGTGTTCCTCAGCTTGCAGAGGCATCTCTCCAGACTCTGCCTGTACCACATCACGCGGCCTTCTCCCAGGCGTCTGTGTCTTCACATGGTGCTTTGTGCATGTGTGTGTCCCTTCTCTGCTTAAAAGGACACCAGTTGCACTGGACTGTCCCCCTTCACCACCACCACCAATCCAACATGACCTCATTTTAACTTGACTTCAACTGCAAAACTCTATTTCCAAATAAGGTCACATTCACAGGTACTGGAGTTAGGACTTCAATATGCCTTTCAGGGGACACAATTCAACCCCCCAACACCAGGATTCAGGGGATGTGGCCCCTTAACCTCTGGCTTTTCCCTTGGGGGCAACAGAAACAGGGCAGGAGAAGGTGAGCAGAGAGGTGTGGCCGGGGCACCAACACGCCAGGACTCTGCCTTCAACTCCCAGTGTGACTGTAGGCACCCCCCTTTCTAGAGCTCACTCTTCTTCTTGGTAGATGAGGAAAACCACCCTCAACCCCCAAGCAGGTTCTTGTGGGACCCACCTGGGATGTGTGTGTGTGTGTGTGAAGGGGCTTTGCAGCCTGAAAACCTGTGCACGGATGACTCAGCCCTTGACTTCTCTGCTGTGTCTCTCACATGAGCTGGGCAGGAACTGCAACAGTAGTTTTTCTCTCCACCCTGCTGATTAGATACACCCAAGGCTGGGCCCTCAGCCCTCCACCCTCTCCATCAGGGTTCTCTCCAGATCTCATCCTTTCTCCTGGCCTCCTTAGTTCCATTCCTTGGCTCGCCAGTCTGCTTCCTTCTCTGTAAAGTGGGCAGAGGGTTGCCACCCCATATGGTTGCTGTTCCAAGGATTAAATTTAAAGGCAATGCAGTTACATCAGCACAGTGCCTGACACATGGTAAACTTGAATAAATACTCGTTAATATTGGTTTGATCATCACCATAGAGAAATGGCACATAAAACACATGGACAGGGCCCTGTGGCCATTGCATCTCCCCTTAGCCTATGGGCCCTTCATCCTGCAGCCTTTGATTCGGCCCCCTTCTCAGTGCCTTGCCGGGCTTCAAAGTGGAGATGCCTGCTTTGCTTAGAGAGCCCACTGGTTCTGCTCACTGTGTGGCTTGGAGAACGGCCCCTTTCTCTCTGGTCCTAGTGTTCTCGTCTGCACAGTGAGGGCAGTAAGCTGTGCAAACCCTGGGAGGTCCCCCAGCTTCCCTGTTGTGTGGTTCTAGCCTGTGGTGGTCCTTTGGGATACCCCTGGCCCCAGATGAGGAGGGGCTGAGGTTGGGCGTAGCGGCAAGGGCCCAGACGAAGCCCGGACTTGGGTCTGTCTCCCGCTTTGCCACGGATGTGCTCGGGCAATCCCTTCCGTTCTTTGGGGCTCTTCTCTCATTCCTCACGGAAGCCGCTGGCCAAGATGAAAGCCCTTCCAGTCTGTTTTTCTATAGTGCAACCATAGAAACCTTTGGAACATGCTGGAGTTGCCCTTACCACCTGGCCTTAACATCTGCCCTGCCCTCCGCTGGGAGCCCTGACCGCCTCGTCCACTTGGGGCTGCTTCGCCTCACTCAGGCCTTCAGCATTCACCAAAGCCTTGTCTCTCCATCCTACCTAAAACCACAGGCCTGTACACAGCCCAGACACTGTTCTCCCCTAAGACATTTATCACCACCTGAAACTATAGCACACATATATTTGTAGCTTACTTTTTCCCAGTCTCCCTCACCAGCATATAAGCCCCATAATGACCGGGACCTTCTCTTTCTCATTCAACACAGCATCCCAGTGCCCAGTATAGGACTGGTCACATAGTAGGTGCTTGGCATATTATGAAAAGAAGGAAGAGAGGGAGGAAGGGCATGTTACCTATATCTATGAATTTAGCCAAAATGCCTTTTTTCCTTCAGCATTTCTGTTGCTATGTGTAAATCCGGGAAGAAGAAATCCCAGGGCAAAATACCTCTAAAAACCGAAATCAGTCAAAGGGAGAAATAAAGTTTAAAACCCGTGTATTGCTTACAAACTGCAGTCCAGCGCCGTCTCTCTCCCCTGCTCTGGAGGAAGCAAGCAAGCCAGCCCCTCCCCTTAACCTCTCAGGTTCAGACACGCCCTTGGTTGCCCAAGTAATTACCCATGTCAGGGAGATAAACTTCTCTCCACCCCTGAGGATATGCAAGTGCACCAAAGCCAGGAGAGATATTGTGGAAATGTTACAATTTTACTCACATTAAGCAATGTGTATTTATCTGTTCAACCAATATTTTTCACAGCTGGCTCTGCCCTAGACCTTGAGCTGAGCCCAGGGGATGTGGAGGTGAACCTGATGTCCAGGCCGTCTCCTCTACATCTTACATCTTCTAAGGAAGAGACAAGTTAACATTTTACCCAAGTAATGAACTAGGAATGCATTCACTGCACTGAAGAAGAAAAGGGCATTGTGTGACAAGGGACCGGGGACGGGCCAGGGTGGGAGGGGTCAGGGGAAAGCTTCTCAGAGGATGTGAATAGCAGCTGAGTGGTGAGTGGCATGGAGAAGGATGCTGAGGGACTGGCTGTCCGGCATGGACTGTGGCAGTTTGGTGGTGGTCCTAACCTGGGCCTCCTCTGCCTATTTCCCTGAGCTCCCTTTCTCCCCAGCTGCCTAGTTAGATGCTGCTCCCAACCAAGGCAGGATCCTCTCTCCACCCTGCGCACTGATGTGACCAAATCCCTTCTCTCCAGGCTGGCCCTGACTTGTCATAGACTTCTGGCCACCTGGCCTCTCATGGAGCACTCCCTCCTCGCCTCCTTCTGACACCCTCCCTGGCCTCTGCCCTATAGCAGCTTCCGGACTGGGCTCCCTCCTCTCCAATCTGGGGCGTCTTTGCTCTGACTGCTTCTGCTCTTTTCTCTGCTCACCCCTGAGGCTAGGGTGCAGCCCCGTGCCTCTTCTCTGGGCCAGAACCTGGCTGACTCCAGGGGATGTTGGAGGACGTCAAGGAGCCCACTTTCAGGCAGGCTGCATTTAACAACAGTGACGCTGATGATTATTACCACCATCATTATTACTGTAAGCGCTTCCCGGCACCACGCCCGGTACATGCGCCATCTCACCGCATCCTCACAAGGACTCCATTGTTAATCCCACTTCATAGATGAAGGCCGGGGACACTTGTCGTAGCAGGTGACTGAGCACGGGCTCCAAGCCAGGGCAGCCAACAGCAAAGCCCTCTGTGCTGCCCCACCACGATGCCCTTTAGACGAGCAGGCCCGCAGAGCCCATGTGCTCCGTACTTCGATGGCAGGGCTTGCCCGGGGTCATCGAGTGAGCCAAGGGCCTGCACCTTTTCCAGGAAGTCCAGCTATTTTCCCTACTGAGGGAGTGGGATAGGGTTGGGAGGTGGTCAGAATCATAGCACTTTTCAAGTTTGGGCAAAACCTTGGAGAAGGGAATTAGATAGCCACCCTGCCCTCTGGACATTTTCATAAATAATAACAGCTACCATCTATCTAGTGCTTACTGTGTGCCAGACACTGTTCTAAGCCATTACACATGCATTAACTGACTTGATCCTCACAATAACTGGTATCCCCACTTTACAGATAGGGAAACTAAGGTGAGGAGTTGTTATATCCAACAGCTATTAAGTGTCTATGCTGCAACTGAAGCCAGTGGGTCAGAAGTTGAGCTCTGAAGCTTGGCTAATAAAGCATTTCTTCTCAGTGTCTCTGAGTCTACTTCTGTTTTGTTCATTTTTGTTTTGTTTTCCTTTTTTAGATTCCACATATAAGTGAAATCATATGGTATTTATCTTTGGCTGGCTTATTTCACTGAGCATAATACCCTCCAGGTCCATCCATGTCGTTGCAAATGGCAAGATTTCACTCCTTTTTGTGGCTGAGTAATATTCCATTGTGTATATGTACTGCATCTTTTTTGTCCATTCATCTGCTGATGGACACTTGGTTGCTTCCATATCATGGCTTTTGTAAATAATGTGGCAATGAACATAGGGTACATGTACCTTTTCTAATCAGAGATTTGTTTTCTTCAGGTAAATACCCAGAAGTGGAGTTACTGAGATGTATGGTATTTCTGTTTTTAGTTTTTTGAGAAACGTCCATACTGTTTTCCACAGTGGCTGCCCCAGTTTACATTACCACCAATAGCATAGGAGGGTTCCCTTTTCTCCACATCCTCACCAACATTTATTTTTTTGTCTTTTGGATAGTAGTCATGGGAGAGGGGTAGGAGTGGGCAGGTGAAATAGATGAAGGGGATAAAGAGCATAAAATCGCAATCATAACATAAATTAGTCATGGGGATGAAAGTACAGCATAGAAAATAGAGTCAATAATTCTATAACATCATTCTGGGTCGACAGATAGTAACTACACTAGTTGGGGTGCATTTGATAATATAGTTACCTGTGGAATCACTGTGTTTATACTTGAAACCAGTATAATATTGTATATCAACTATACTTCAATAAAGTATAATAGTCATTTAAAAAGCATTTTAGTCACTAATGTAGCCCTTGTACCCAGTATCGCCCGAGCTCACCTCTGCTCCAACTTGGAACACGCAAAGACCAAGGGACTGGTCGTCAGAGCCCGTCTACACCCCCAGCCCTTGTCGTCAACCTTCTGAACGTTGGTCCTCCAGACCAGAGGCTGTTTTCACGGTGATGGGTCTGGATGCCTTTTAGAAGAAAAATACAATTTTCTTTTCCACTCAACAAGCCTGTGTTTCTCTCCCCTCCCTCCAGCTCAGTGTTTATTTTGGTAAGGAGAGGGGCCTTTGAAGTCTTCCCTTCTTGAAAGCTGAGAGGGAGAGTGAGGCACTGCAAACATTTAAAAGCATATCCACATTTTGGTTGGAACATGGAATTTTTTTAAGCATTAGTAACAGTTTTTGGAATCCACAGACCTTACCGCTCTTTCAGGGTGAAAAAAAGGACCCTTACATCTCATGGCTGTCAGCGCCTGGGAGAAAAAGCCTGCGGGGCAGGGGACAGAGCCAAGGGTCTCCTCAGGCAGAAGCAGGCAGGGTCTGATGCAGAACAGCCCCAAACCTGGTCCAGGGGGAAGATTTCACAGATCCACAGCAAAGTGAGAGTAGGAATGATGTCGTTTTTCCAAAAGCTATATTTTCTTGGTTCAAAGGATTGTTTTTTGCTCAGAGGTTATGACCTTCCTGCTCTATCTGATGTCAAAAAAGTCTTTTCTTTAGGAAATCATTGCTCTATTAAACAATCATCTTTTTTCTTTAGCAAAAGAAAATAGCTGGCAGTCCTACCTCAGTCTCCCAGTTTTTAATTAAAAAAATTTTTTGAAACATGCGTGGTCTATGGAATCCCAAGTCTGAGAGTACTGAGGAGGAAGAGAGAGCTGGACACAAGTTATCACAATCTGAAGGAGAAACAGGGGCCTCCTAAGACCCCCAAGTGCTGAAGAGGTGAAGCCTCTCCAGAGGCAGATCCTGGGGAAGACTTCTCAGGGGAGGGGCACTGGCCTAGGCCGCAGAGAGCAGGCTCCCTGGCACACCCTGGGCCAAGGCAGAGCTCCAGGGGAAGGGAGGGAAATGAGCAAAGCCGCACAGGAGGAGGCAGAATGGCCCTAAGGAGACACCTGCTTGCCCACAGGCTCCCCCAGGAGCCAGTCTCATTTATTTCGCATGACAACCCCACAACGAATGTTATCCCCACCCGACACCCCAGGACAGAGAGGGATGGCAAGGTTCAAGTCGTGCCAAAGTCCCACAGCAAGTAGAGGCAGAGACGGGTTCTCACCCAGGCCACTCAGTAAGACCAGCCAGGGCATGGTGAAAATGGGGCGCCCCTAGTTTGGACATTATTAAGAATTTCAAAGTGATGACAGCCGAGCATTCAACTAAGCACAGGCCCTTCTAAGCGTGAGGCCCTGTGCAACTGCTGCCTGAGTCATTTGCCCAGGACACCAGCTTTGGAAAGCCCAGCTCGTTTCTTACGTGCTGCTGATTTCCCTTAGGTGGTGAGGCTAAGTTAAAGAGAAAGCAGCCAAAATACAGAGCACACCAAACTGCTCGTCAGTGGCCATGTTTGGGGGGTGAGACCATAGGTGAATGTTTTCTACGTCTCCTTATTTTTAATGTAAGTATGAATTTCTTAAAATAGAGAAGAAGAGGGTGTTTTGTCTTGTTGTTTTCATAGTTTTACCTGAAGGACAGGAAGAACTATGGGGTTTCCTGGCCGTTCTCTGAGCTTCCCTTCCAGGGCTGTTCGGCTCCCCCTTGTCAATCATTCTCTGGCCCACCCCCTCTTAGGGCCCCAGCGTGGCCCTGGCCCTGGCCGTGGATAACTGTCAGGACCAGAGTGGGCTGTGATGAACCGGGGCATGTACACCAATGGGCATGTACACATGCCTGGGAGCAAAACCAGGTCTACTGGCTGCTCAGCCATGAATTCTCTGTGTGGCCTCGGACAAGCCCCTGTCCCCCTCTGGGCCTGATGTGACGGTGGGCTCCTACCAAGCGGCCTACAGATCAATCGCCCCGCAGCGGCCAAGGAAGCAGCCTGCCTACCCCTCCTTTTTTGAGCTCCCTTCTTTTCCGCAGAGAACATAGAGGGAGTGGAGCCGGCGAGGAGTGGACAGCAAAGAGGCCGGGCCTGCCGCCTGGGATTCTGAGCGGAGATTCTCTAGGTGTGCGGCCTCTGCCCCTCTGTGGCTTCCAACTGCCTGCAGAATAAACCCAGCACTCCGTACACGGCCCACCATGATCTCTCTGGCCTCACCTGCTCCCGTCTCTGCTTCCTGCTCACACCCGTTCCGCCGCACTAGCCCCTCCAAGCTTATTCAGCCTCGCACTGCTTCTTCCCTCTGCCTAAAACTCCCTTCCCTAGACCTTCAAATGGTTTCCTCCTTCTTGAATTTGGAGCTGCCACTGAAATATCACTCCTCAGAGAGGTTTCCCCAACTACCCAGCCGCATCTCACAGCCTTCATCATTATCATTATCTGAACATCTCCTGTTTACTTGTTTGTATGTTTATCGTCTGTGGGTCCCTTGCAAGCCTCCCCATGACCATCAGCATCATGCCAGCAGGGACCTCTGTCTGGCTCCCCAGTGACCTCAGTGCTTAGACATTCAATAAATATTTGATGAACAAGTGGACGATTGACTAAAATGGGCCTCAGTCTGGCTGTTGACACAACGAGAGGGCAGGTATGACTCAGTTGTTCTGGTCTCAAGAATCTTTTCAAATATAATACAATTTAGAGATCCTCTCCCCAAGAAAGACATATTTTGCATCCTCTTTAAAGAGGGGGTGCCCAGCCCCTCTGAAGCCTACTCCAGACTCTGGTCTTGCCCTGAGGTTTTCAAATCTGGGAATAGAAAACAATGACGATCAAATGGCTATTCCTTTGGCTGCAAAAAGTGCCCAGGATTTCACACTCCTTTTTTGTGAAGTTTTATTTCCTAATTTGGAGGCGAACGTGCCCCTCGGTGCCCCTCTCACTCCTGTCCCTTCCTCAGCAGACCCCTCAGTGGTTGGGCTCATTATTCTTTCTCCTTGGTTGGCCTCCCTAATTCTTTCTGGCCTTTTCCCTCCTCTTCCTGCTACTAGGATCTTAAGACAGTAGACTCGGCACCCCAAGAGAAATGGTCTTCCTTAACACCATCATGGTCCCCCATCTATAAAACCTTTCAACTTTATTAACTCACAACTGCAGAAATCTGTCCAAACATTCTGGGGCGATTGTAACTATTGGCGTTGGCTTGCAGACCTGAGCGGAGCTGCCAGGGCTTTAATGAGGAAATACAGTCCCAGCCAGGGTAACGGCCTGGGGGGCAGGGGGCCTCCTGGTGTGTGCCAAGGAACCGCGAGCTGGCCTCCATGGCACAGTGGATATGACAGGCTCTCCAGCATTTTCTCAGAAAAGTGAAATCGACTTAATCCTGTTCCCTTTGCGGGTATGGGTGGGAGAGGCTGAGATGGGTCAGCGATGGTGGGACAGCTGTCAAGAGCAAGGTTACCCAGGGCTGAACTTTTGTGTTGAGAGCTATGTAGCCAGACAGATGAGAAAGGCGCTTTCTCCCTCCCAGGCTGGGACACGCTGGCTTTTCCACGATTAATGTGGAGAGATGCTTTTGAGGGCCGGTGATGAAGAGAAGTGGTCCCTTTTTCCTCCTCCTCAGGCGCCTGTCTGGAGGATGGTGGGCCCAGAGGGGTCACTTGTGCTGGTGGGGGCTGCCACTGGGCAGCCTGGAGCTGCCCAGGAGTCCACATCATTGAACACCCAGGGCCCCTGGCAACTGGGAGGTGGGCTCTGGGCCACCTCAGGAAAAGGGGCCTGCTGCAGCCCCAGCCAGGCACCTGCGCCTGGCACTTCCCCTCCTGCGGGCCGCATGGAGCTGCTCTTGGGGGAGAGGGAGAGAGCGTGCTTCAGAAGGGGCGTGGTGCCGTCCACGAGAAGGGGGCAAGTGTGGTCTTGGATCTCCCAGAGACTAAAGTCTGAAGGAATTCCCTCATTAGGAGAAAGGGCCCCTGTGATTATGTGACTGGACGGAACTGCTGCCCCACACCTCCCCTGCCAGAGGCCCCCTCTCCTGACAGCGTGAAGAAGGCCTGGGACCTGGATGGGGCCTCGCTTTGCCCCTGTGGCCAGATAGGCACTTCTGAAAGCTGGCTGCCCAGAGGTGCCAGGCCAGAGCAGCGTATCTGACCTCCCCAGGTGGTCCAGCCTGTCACCATACCTTGGAGTTCCAATCTTCAGGTCAGTGGGCCCCAGATCAAAGAGGTTCCATAAATCCCAGCTACATGAAGAAATGAAGGTCACTCTTGAAAAAGTTGGGGGATGGTGGCTTTCCCAGCAGAGTGATGGATTTATTTTCCCTTTATCCCATGAGTAGCTCTCAAGACCTCACCTTACCTAATATCCTGGTCCTCACTGAGACTCTCCAAGATGTCCATGGGCTGGAGCCCTGCTCTTTTTACAGAAAGACCCTGGGAATTCTGCTTACAGCCCTGGGGGTAAAAAAAAGCATTGTGGTTAGGTTCCTGACTATTGGACAAAGGAAAAACTGGGGCACCAGACATAAGCTGAGTTAGAACCACAGAATGGATTTTCCCTTGGACGCCATCTGGCAATAGCCAGGTTTTGCAGGTGGGAACTCTACGCTCAGAGAAAGGAGAGAACTAAATGTACCCCCCAGCATACCCACCCCAACATACACAGGATTCCCTGTGCCCAGGCCCCCTGAATATGGCCTCCCCCTCCTCTGCTCCCAGCAGGCCACCCTCTGCAGAGACCTGGCCTGGGCCAAAGGAGCCCCAAGGACCTCATCACAGCTGAGGGGGGCCACGTAAGCAGCAGATGCAGAGACAGGAGCCACGCAGGCTGACTTCAGTACCAGTTTCTGTTAGAAAGCGTTGTGAATTTGGGAGAGGCCCGTCACAAATAACCCTAATGTTGAAGAATACATGATGTTCTACAAGGCTCTTTCACATGTTATTCAACTCTACCCTCTACTTCTTGGGGCCTCAGTTTCCCCACATCAAAACGCAGGGACAAAATCTTCAAGGCTTTCTCTCCCACATGCTACTATTTTGTGAGAGACTGTGTTTCACAGTATCTCTTGTATTATATTGTTCATCTTAGGATTTATGTGCTAAGATTCTGTCTTCTGGGATTCTAGAATCTTGGGCTTCTAACATGCAATGGCCTTTGGTTCTGAGAATATGTGACGCTTTTGTTCCCTGGTTGCAGATGTCAGTGTTTCCCACATTTCAGTTGGACTAGTCCCACTGTGACCACCGAGGCTATGTCTGCATACCACCTGTATTATTATTCATTTAGTATTTTTCTTTAAATAGACTTTTTAACTTAAATAAATGTCTTTAAAATGGAAACTTTGTATCACTACTGCAAATGGAAAACCAGTCTCACCTGCCATAAATAGGACCTAAAAGTAAAAATAAATACAATAAAAACAATGTTATTAAATTCTAACTAGATACTATTGCCTGCCAAAGGCTCCGAGCCCAAGGCCTGGTTTTAAAAAAAGGTTTTAGCACATATATATATATATATATATATATATAAGCATATTACTAGCAAGGCTTAGAGAGGTATTAAAGACATGTTAGCCTCCAATTAAAATAGTATAATGAGAAGGACTGAGACTATCCCCGAGCGCTTCACCTCCTTCTCATTAAGTGATTCTGTGTTCAGAGCTGTCCGGCTACCACCCACGTCCATCACGCGTCCTTTCACCATGCAAATTGCCTCACTCTACTACATGGGTAAAGGAACCTGGAATTCTTGCCTCCCAAGCCACACACACACTGTCCAGAGACAACTGTCCACATTTTGTCCAGTTGGTTTCTTCTCTTCTGAGCTTTGAGCCAGGTCCTCTTTACATTATTGCAAAACCAGGCCCTCAGGTTTAGGCCAGGGGCTTCCCTCTACTTGTGTCCCTCTGGCTAAGAAGACCTCAAAGCCCACCACCTGGAGGCTGTTGGAGACTCAATGGACCCAGAGCTGCCGGCAGGATTGAATGCAGGTCTGGTGACAGCCTGGCCTGCAGGTGATGCCTTTGCCTGTAGGGTAGAGGGAGCAGGTGCAGCAGCCCTGAGGTCAGGGAGGGTGGGGGGCTGTGGGAAGAGTCTGGCGTGACCCAGCACACCCCTGGAGGTTCAAAGCTATGCTCACCCTCTTTGGGGCTGGTTGCAGAGCTAGTGTGGCATCAGGACAGGCTCTAGGGCAGGAGGACCCAAGTCTTAATCCCCCTCACCACTGGCCCGCTGTGGGACCTTGAGCAAGTACCTTCCCCTCTGTGGACTACATTTCCCACTGTAAAATCGGGATAGATACATTCACTCTGACTGCTGTGTCTGCTGGTTCGCTGGCTCACAACTCTGTCCTCAGCTCATGTGCACACTCAAATAAATGGCCGCTGCTAGTATTGTTGTAACAGCAATAGTTATCTGATACTCATGATTCTTTGAGGAAGGAGTGGATACGTGGTAGTTTTCTCATTGACAGGGACAATACTTATCAATGTTTTGGTACACAGAAGTGCTTCATAAATTTGATAATAATTATGTTGGCCTCCTCCAAGGCCCACTAGTGCCTGGGGGCAGCATCGGTCCCTGGACTGGGGTCAGTTTCTGGAGCTGGCTGCATGGCAACTTCTCCATGGTAGTGACCTTGGCCTCACATGGAAGGCATCCTCTGTTTGACTCCAGAGCAATACATGAAAAGCCTGGGCTGTCTTCCTCACTGCTCCCTTCATCGGTGTGCGTTCCTCCCTCTTAGCTTCTACCCTTGCTCTCCTCTTCTCCCGGGATGTCCTGCTCTTTCCCCTTTTTGATCCAGCCCTCGGGACCAACCTCTGAGACCCAGGTGATGGTCCTGGCTCCCTGATTCTCTGGTTATTTTGGGTAAGTCCTGGCTGCTCTGGGCCTCAGTTTCTCCATATGAAATAAACCATCAAACTGCATGTTTTCCAGGTTTCTTCCAGTCCTGGCATTGGCAATGACAGATTCTGTAGTGCCCACCACAAGGGCATGATCCTGGCTACTTTGCTCAACAAAGACCCGTCAGACTTGCAGTCAGGAGGATGGGGACAGTCCGCTCCATGGCCTGGGACAGTCTATGCCATCACCTCGTAGGCTGAAGGCAACCAGAGGACGGGGCCACGCCAGACCCTCACAGTGCTCAACACTGAGAAGAGTTGCTCCATAAATAATTAGCAAATGAATGCACATATGTTTGAAAAGCTGTATGGTGAGTATTACTATCAGAAACTGAGACTGGAGTCAAATGAAATCAAGTAGGGCTCCTGAAACTTACCTCAGAGAGAGAAGCTGCTGCATCAGCCCCGTCTGTGTGTGTGTGTGTGTGTGTGTGTGTGTGTGTGAGAGAGAGAGAGAGGAGACTGACCGAGAGAGACCAGACTATTCACGTATCTTAGCTAACTAACTAGAGAAAACTTTACATTTACGGGCAGCCTTAGCCTCCTCCCCAATATTCATTCATTCATTTATTTCACAAACATTTCTTTTTCTTGAGAACATCTGTAGAGCTGAGGCTACAGAAAGGGTGTGGGCACAGGCATGGTACTTGGGGAGTCAGCACCCTCACTTCCTGGCCCCAGCTCTGGTAGACACTTTTAGGGTGATCTGAGGCAAGTCACTTCTCCTTAGTGGCCTTGGTGGCCTCATCTGTAAAATGGGGGACTTGGACTACAGACTATCTAAGGATCTTTCCTTTTTTATTATCTATGATCAAAGTCTCAACCTCTAAGCTATAGATACCTAGAGGAGGGGCAGAGGTTTTTTTTTTAAGAGTTCTGGGAAGTTGTTGGTACATCATGCACTGTCTGTAAACTAAACACATGAAATGCCAACTCCTTTCATATGTTGGAGCAAGGAAGCTAAGGTACTTTGCAAAAGGGTCTCATGGTTTAAAAGGTAGAACCTCTGATGTGAATAGCACAGGGGCTAGTCCTGACTTGCGTGGAGCTTACAGTTTTGCAAGTAACACAGAATCCAAATAACTTGAATACAAGGAGAGAAATAGTTTGGGTTCTGAAAGTTCAGAGACAGGAGAAAACAGTGATATTTTAGGGGTCATACCACACTGAGAATCTGAGAAAATTACTAATTCTCCCCCATAGAAAAAAGCACACATGCGGCAAATTTCACACACAATTTCTTGGCGATCACAGGCCTCCCAGCTTGTCTCCCAGACCTCTGGTTAGGAATTCCTGGTTTAGATAAACCCATCAACAGAAGCCAGAGGGTCTCTAGCAAATCCCTAACTCGAATTCTTGAACAAGAGCACCACACAAGTTATTAGAAAAGGCTAGGTACACATGGGATTAATGGCCTAGGGACCTGAGCTGGGTAGGGGGCATCAGAGAGAGGGGGTGAGAGGAAAGCTTGGGTGAAATAAACCATGAGCCACCCTCTCTATTCCTTCTGCTAGACAAAACAATTCCTTAAGCTGTTCTGAAAGACTAATCTCATAAGCTTCAAAATATATATAAGCAGAACCTCTTCAATCTTTGGGGAATTGTTTATGAATATAATTATTGGATTAAATTGTCTGTTCATAATAAACAGAGACTGAGCTGAGAATCCACCACTCCATGATGGATGTAGAAGGGCAGAGAATCAGGGGGGGCCTCTCGTGGGACAAGACCCCATCCAAGATGATTCAGAGGCAAGACCACCAGCTAGAAAACTCTGCCTCTATTCTCAGGAACATGCATTTTTGGGTGCTAGAAACCTGATAGACATGCAAGATTTAAAAGGCAAAAATATGCTTTTGATCCTTAAGTGGTAATTTTTTGAAAAGTCATTAGCTGCCAACACTACAATTACATCCAGCTGTCTTGTAGCAAAGGACAAAGGACCCGATGGCCAAGTACAGTTTGACTGAGGCTGCTTGTCAGCCAAGGCTTAGACCTCCCGAGTGGCTGTGGGGGTGGACTGGCTGGAAAGGAGAGAGGAAGTGCATGCACGGAAAACAGGCTTCTCACACTTTAACGCGTATCTGAATCACCCGAGCTGCTTGTTACAATGCAGATTCTGATTCACTCGGTCTGCAGTGCCTACTGGATTCCCAACATTCTCCCATGTGATGCTGATGACACTGGTTCTCAGGACACATTTGGACGGCGAGCTCTGAGATAAAGGCTGTAACAGCAGAGCATGGCTAAGCCCATTAACTTTAGAGTCAGACAGACCTAGGTTCAAATCCTGACTTCCCTATCCCACTAGCTGAATAATGTCCTCTACTTAGCCTGTTTGAGACTCAGCTCCTTATCTGTGAAATACGGATTCTCAGCAAGATCATTTGCTCATTCAACAAATACGTATTTAGCATCAACTCTGTGTCAGTCTTGTGCTAGGTGCTGGGGGTTCAGTATGGTGACGCAAAACAGGCCTGGTTCCTGCTCTGGTGGATCTGACCGTCTTGGAGACGGTGGAGGTGAAGTACTCAGCACGGTGCCTGGTACGTGGCAAGAGCTCCGCAAATGGCATCTATTTTTATTAGGAGGAGGAGGGGAGCACCAGTCTCAAGCACCCAGAGGAGAGAACTCTTCTGTTAGATGCTGGCGGCCTGAAAGGATCTGGGGTTCCTTCTGCATTCCGGGGACACAGCTGCAAAGCCCCTTGAGGGGCTCCTAGTTTAGTGGCAAGATGCTTAGTTAGCCTCAGTAGCTCCTGTAGGTCCCCCAGCTCTTGCTGACTGCACAAGTGAACAGATTCACTCTTCACTCACTTGGTCCTGTCCGCTGGCCTCTACTCACTTCTCCAAGCTGGCCCTTGGTTCTCCCTTGACTTTAGTTTTCTGCCTCCTGTTTATCTACCCTTTGCTCACGCCTTTGACTTGAAAAATGCTGTTCCCCACTCAGTAAGGATCCTGACCCAGCTCCTGCTATGCTGGCTGGACAGCCTGTCGCCCTCCCGCTTAGAGCTGGAACCACCCCGGCAGCCTCCGTACCTTCCCCATCAGGGCCACACCAATTGATCAGTCTAAACACCTAGTAGATGTTAATGTTGTGGGGTTCTGAGGAAAAATCTCAAAGGCTTGGAATGCTCTGCAAGTCTGCATAATGTCCTCAGGCAAAGGCCCAACAGGGCCAGGATAGGCTTAATCAAGAGGGTGGAGTGTCTGAATGAAGGGCTGGCAGCCTTTCAGTGGGCTCTACCTCATCGCCCAGATCATCTGGGCCTCCTGGTGCAGGTGTCACTGCGGCGGAGTTCTGAGTCAAGGCCAGAGAGAAGGAGCAGCTGATGACAGGAGGCCCACTAGCGGCTTTAACCTTCAGCTGAATTGCATGTAAATGACAGGGGCTTATTAAGAAACCAGCCCACACAGTGCTAGGCCCTGGGGACAGCAGCAGGCCGAGTCTCTGCCCTCATGGACCTTACGTTCTAGCAAAGAAAGCCGAAGAGCCGACAGAGCGTTTCAGCACAATGCACTGGGCGCCGCCACGGGGACGCACAGAACCGGCCCCGGGGATGCAGAGGCTTCCCGGGAAGTCGCTGCAGTGGAGACCTAAAGGAGAAGGAAGGCTAGGTAGGGAACGGGTGTTCCAGATGAATAAACCACATATGTGAAGGCTGGATAGAGAGGGCTGGTCAGTAGGGCTGAAGTGACAAATGTGAGAACTGGGTGTGGTCGGGACAGAGGCCAAGGGTAGGCCACGGAAGTTTGAACGCTCCAAGAATTGGACTCTCCTTTGAGGGAGGCAGGGAGTCCCTGGAGGGTTCTACAGTATTATTCAGCAGTACAGTGATGCGTCCCCTTTTAAAGATGGGGAAACCAAGACGCTGGGGGGTGGCAGGTAACTTGCCTAAGTCACAGTAACAGAAGGTAGAGGGGCCAGGATTCAATCACAGCAGTCTGAGGCTAGAACCTATACCCTGAAGCACGCTGTTAAGTACATACACAAATACACATATGTTAAAATTTAAAAAAATCAGAACTGTGCCCAGGGCACAGGGCTCAGCCAGAGGCTGTACAGGCAAGCTTCTATTTAAACCCACGTAACAGGGAGCCTCTTAATGATCTCATTAGCCCGGACAGGGCCCTTGGGAAACTTGAGGCAAGGCCCTGCTTTAAATGGGGCTTCTTTGAAGTGGCCACCACCTGAAGCAGCCACCTAAGAGGGTGGGGAACAAAGCCAGCCTGTGGGCCCGCAGGGCTTCTAGTACCACAAGGTTTGGCCCATCAGGTTTCCATTAGCTCCAACCTAGCCGCACTCTCCACAGGCTTATTCAGATGGATGGCCGGGCTGGCCACCAATGAGGTCGCGCATCATGACGGCGGGGGGCCAGAAGGAGCCCATGGCCTTCCCTAAGCCTCACGCTCCCGGGTCTGGACTCCCAGGCTCCCCTGAACCCTGGTCTGGCTCATGACCACAGATGACCCATGCAAGGGTCCTCCCTGACCTCAGGCCTGGACCTCCACCCTCTCTATCCCCCAGGGCATTTCTTCAGTCCTCCTGTTTCTAGACTATCACCCTTCCCTTCCAGCCGCACCACCCTGATCTCTCTATGACTCCCTTAAGAGCAGGTGCCTGATCTTCCATGAGAGCAGCTGTGGAGACCCCAACCAGACATCCTCCTGACCCCGTGGATGTCTTCTCTGACCAGCTCGGTGTCTTCTGAGGTCCCTGTCCCTCTGGCTGGGTCCAGCATGAAGAGGGAGAGTCAGCATCCCAGCAGGGCCATGCCATACACCTTCCAAGCTGCCTGGGAAGACTCAGGGTGACTGACCTTCTGAGAAATAAGCACCCTGCCCTTTGTTCCACCACAGCATACAAAATCCAGACAAGCAGAAGGAACCAATTCACCTTTCCAGAACTGCATGCTGAGGCCCTCCCAGCAGGCTGTGGCTGAGGCCCCTGCCTATTAATAGTCAAGCAGCTGTTTGCTTCCCTGAATGAGACTCTTTATTGAAATCCGTGTTGACAAAGCAGATCCCGCTCCTTCCTGCTTGGAATACTTGGGGGCGGAGGGGCCTCTGGGAGATGTTCATTCCAGGGAAGTTGAGAAGGTCAGTACTGGAAGAGACCTGAGCAGTGACCCCCCCAACATTAGGGAGGTCAAAGCCAGGCTCATCACGACCGTCCTCTCTGTACCCCTGCCCCCACACCTCCTCCCATGTTCCCAGCTTCAGCCAGCAGCCCGTAGTTCCTCCAGGGCTTCCTCATCATTCTCACCCCTCCTTTGTTCCAGCTCCAATCCGGAAGCCAAAGAGTCAAGGCCTCGGGTGACTGCCCCCTGTTGATGTCCAGGCCTCATCTCCCATGTCCACACCCCTTCTGCACATTGTGTATATGATTCCACATGCTCTCCCTTAGCTCCTGGCCTTTGCACATGCTATTCCCTCTGCCTGGGGCTCCCTTTCCCACCCTCTTCCCGTGTTTAATGGTCCCTTAAGTCTTGACTTGAAAGAGACCTCCAGGAAGCCTTGTCTCCCCATACCCCCTCAGTGTGCTTTCACACGCTGCTGAATTTACCTTTCACCCTAAGTTCTGGGAGGGTAAAGTGGGTGTTTCATTTTGTTTTGTTTTGTTTTTCATTGTATTTCTTCACCAGCCACCAGGTGACTGACCCTGAGCTAAATCAAAGAAACCCTTTGATGTGAACTCTCCCTCCCCCTTCTGCAGGCCCCCACAATCTAACTGGTCACCAAGTCCTGTTAATTCAACCTGGCTCAGAAAAAGAGATCTAGAAACAAGCTGCGTGGGTTGGAACCCGGGCTCTGCCACTTACCGTTTGAGAGACGTTGGGTAAGTAAATCACCTAACCTTGCAAAGCCTCAGTTTCCTCATCTATAAAATGGAGCCAGCCATAGTACCTGCCTCATAAGGTTGTTGTAATAAAATAATGCTTGTGAAATGCCTAGCCCAGTGCCTGGCACGTTCAGCAAATGTTAGCTGCAAAAATAATCTAACTTTTCCATGTTTTGATCTATCCACAGAATCTCCTCCCACCCTACTGCCTACCCTCACCACCCCATTAACCACCGCCCATGATGCTTAGAGCTCCACAGCCCGTGCTTTGAGAGATGCCTGCCAACCCTCATGCCACTGAAGAGGTGAGGAACATGAGGCCAGGAGCGGAGGAAAGAGCCATGAGCCTACATCTTCTGGCTAGGCATTGTCATGTGGCTACGTCGCTGCAACTGGGCCTGGGCGGCTAAGCCTGTGGCCACCTGTGGCCCTCCCCCCAGGGGGCTGGCTATCCTCACATTAGAGCAGCCTAGGCGTGAGTTTGGTTCCCAAAGCCCCTTGGGGTGCCTATGTCCTGTTTGTGCCAGGAGTTAATGGAATTTGTTCCTTCTCTGTCTGGTAAGGGTAGAGAAGGGCCTGGGGGGTGGGGTGCGGCGGTGGGGGTGCTGGGGGAAGTGGAAGGAGACATTCAGTCAAGCCTTGGAACTGGGCTCTCTGCTTCTAGGAGGCTGCCTGGCGGCTGCTGCTCCCCGAGGCTTCAAAGCCTTCTTAAATCATCTTCAAGGAGGGAATATAATCCCTGCCTGGTACAGGACTTTTCAGTCCCCAAAGCACATTTACTTCGATGATCACACATGATCTCTTAGCTGCCCTCCCTGTGAGCAGAGAAAGGCTCTCTCCAACATGACTGATGGTAAAACTGGGGCTCAGAAAAGGCAAATGCCCTGCCTAAGGCCACAGAGTGAGAATGTGACCATCCGAGGCTGGAACCCTGGTCTCCTGGCTCTCATGGAAGGCAGGTAGCTAGAGAAATGTTCTCTGGCCATTAGTGACCTAGGTCCTTTAAGCAAATAGCTCTAAGCCCATAAACATTTGGAAAGATGTTCAACCTTATTAGGATTCAGAGAAATACAAATTAAGACCACTGTGAGATATCATTTTATACCCACTGGATTGGCAAAAAAATAAAAAAGGAGCCTGACAATACCAAGTGTGGACATGGATATGGGTGACGTGGATGCTGACTGCTAGTGGGTGTTGTGGGGATAAGTGATTTGGAACACAGTCCTGCACTGTTTATAAAGTTGATCATTCACTTTCCCTACAACCCAGCAATTCCATTCCTAGGTATATATATTCCCAGGCATATATACTTAAGTGCTTATCATTTTGACCACACTGGTTGTTAAAATTTTGAAATAATTCCATGTTAGTTGGTAAAGAGCAACTCTCTGTCTCCCACCCCTTCACCGTGTGACCCCCTGTGCTCTGCTGCCCCAGCTCCTCTCCTGGGAGCCTTCCCAACATCCCCCAGCAACTGTAAGATTAACACCCAGCCTCTCAGACTACCTCTGGAACCAGGTTTCCACCCCACAGCATTCATTCTGACTGCTCAGTGCCCTTACCTTTCTGGCTGTTTATTATTATTATGTATACCCTAGAGAAACTCTTACAGACACCAAGATAAATGCACAAGTTTATTCATAGCATCAGTGTTCTTAGTAGAAACAACAACTTCAACAACCCCAATAACAAACTGACTATAAATAACTTGATGTGCATGGACAGGAGATGCCCATCCGGGCTCCTTCCTTCTGTCAGGGCAGAGAAGCTGCTCCAGGGCTCAGGACAGATGGAGGAAATGGGACCATCTTGCAGGGGGGCCCAGGCCCAGTCAGATCGGCATGCTGAACAGCAGGACTAAGTCCTCACTCTGTGCCGGGTGCCGTGTGCCTCAGGCTCACGTCTTATTTACTAGCCAAGGAGGCAGGCACTGTGCTTCATCCCATCTTATCTGGCCTTTGGAGAGAATGCTGAAACATAGAGAAGTGGCCTGGCCGAGGTCACACATTGTGGAGCTAAGGTTTGAGTTCGCATCTGTCTCCTCCCAAAGCGCAGACGCTTCCTCACTACAGCGGACTCATCCCCAGAGACTACAGGGGCCCTAGGGGTCCCTAGGGTGCAGGACTTTCTTTGCTGAAGATCCCCGGCATCCAGCACAGAGCCTAACATATGCAAGATGTGCAGCCAACAGAGACTTGGTACCACGAATCAGTTAACCTGCTGTGTCTGACCTCAGCCTCTGGACCGCCTCACTCCCTGCCGATCTGGTTCCTGAGACCCAGGCTAGAAGGCCACTACTGCCCTGACTTCCTAATTTTGAACCTGAACTTGTGAGCCACAGCTTCTCTAAGAAGCCTCTCCAAATCTTTAAACACAAAGGACATGACTCTAGTCACCCGCACTTTTTCCCTTTTTTTTGATATATTTTTAATTGAATTTAGTTGATACATAATAGTATATTGGCGTCATGTATACAATACAATGATTCAACAGTTACATACACTGTTAAATCCTTACCCCAACTAGTGTAGTCACTTAGTCACCCGTTATCTCATCCTCTAAATGCTGATGGAGCACCTACTGTGTACAAGGTGCTGAAGCAGCACTGACCTGACCTGATCCCTGCTTTCTGGAGCCTTCAACCTGCCCTGGGTGACCCCTGCCCTGAAACTGCATCCCCCAGAGCCTGGGCACTGAAATGAAGCCCACTGCCTGGCTCTGAGGCCCTTCGCCCTGGCAAAGTGGTAAATCATAGCATCTGGCCCTGCAGCACTTGGGTGTTCTGCCCCCACATGCCTTCTGGCCCATCTTTCTCCTGAGGAAGAATTTGTTTTTGCTCAGGGAAGAGAGGTATAGCTCTGGGGAGTCCAATGTGCTCATTAGTTTGTTTGGTTTCCTTAATTTAATCTCTTTAACAAATAAAAATAAAGATAGTATGTTTGCCCAGATAGTGACAGGCCCCACCTGAGATGTTATCATTGCACTTTCTGGAACTAGAATCACACCACCCCGGCGGGCAGCCTGGGTGCTCCTGGGCGGTAGGAGAGGCGCCAGGGGGGGTTCAGAGCCCGAATGCCCAGAGCAGCTCGGCCATAACTGATGTTGGAAAAGTCTGCTCACCCCTTCAGGCCTTGTTTTCTCCTTTGTGAAGGAGAGGGTTGAACGTGCATACAAAGACAGAGCTTCTACATTCACTGTCTTACTTCGCCTCCATAACATCCCGCAAGGAAGGCACTTTGGCTCCTACTTCACTGAGGGGGAAATTAAAGCGGAGGAGTCAGAAGAGCCGAGCTGAGCCAGCCGCTGAGAGGCAGGGACAGGGCCGCAGGCCAGGCCCCTGACGCCTGCCTGGTATCTTCCTGTCCTCACCAGGGTTTCTTGTAACGGACAGATGTCTTAAAAACTTCTCACAACCCTAATAATATTTCCAGGGATCTCAGGGGCCTGCAGACAGAAAATATAAGAACCTGCGTAGTTCGATCAACATGGGAATCCTGGTTTATTCAGGAGGCTGTGGAGTCATTGATTATCCCAGGGCTGATGCAATCATAAATACAAATACGAACACGGGGATAGTCACATGGCCAGGAGCATTATCAGGCAGACATCCAGATGATCCAAAAATATAATTTTTAATTGTTTTGATTATCATTGAAATGAACATTTAAAAAATTAAAGCCATAAAGAACTTGTGGGAACACCCTTCCCTCCGCCCCGATCTGAGATTCAGTCAGGCTGCCTCCACATTGCCTGAAAACCCTTCCCAGTTCTAACATTCTTTGAGTTTCCCTGGTAACCATCTGCTGGTGGAAATGACAATTAAGCTGTTCAGCTGCCTGGTTCACTTAGATCCCCCATTATGGCTCTGTGCCAGGGTCAGGAAGGCCTGCACTCACCCACCTGCAGTGACATGCCAAGGGAAGAGGCGACCTCCCAACATCAGGGATGAATCTTGAAATTCAGAGACAAAAAAAAAACTAAACCTGGATGAACAACCACTAACCCATTCATTCCTCAGACATTCACTCCTGCCCGTTATATCCCAGGTCCTAAATCTGGGAGACAGAAGGTTGGGTGGGAAAAGAATAAGCAAGGTTCACCATGGTGTGTACAACGTGCTACCATCAATTAAAAATACATACATGTATGTCCTATCTGGCAACACTGCTTCCTCCTGGGAAACCGGAGGCGGGGGCTGAGAAGCCGGGGTCCTTACTTTCCTCTGCACCCTTTCTGTGCCTTTACTATCTGCATCACGCGTGTGCATCACCAAGTCCAGAGGTGAGTTTCCATTGTAACCACTGCTGACAAATCCCAGCGCTGTGGCCACTTGAGCAGGACGACCCCTCCGTGGTGGGGGTGTTTGGGGCCAGTAAGAGGGGTGAGTAAGCAGGCACCTTTTAGCCCTATTGACCATGGGCTCTGTGGCCTTGTTGAAAAGGCTGCTGACCTCAGGGGGCTCTGCCCACCTCACCCCCCAGCTTGATCCTGCACCAACCGGGTGCTGTGCCCAGGATGAATTACTTCAACATAACACCCCCTGCTGTGGCCTCAAGAGACCTGTTTGTGCGGGTGGGCACATATGCCCTTTACTTTCCCCTGACAAATATTTTCCCTGGAGCTATCACATGCTCTTCCAAGCCTGCTGCTTCCGGCAGCCATTGTATGCAGCCTCCACCTGTCCTGCGAGATCAGGAACACCACTATCCACGTGTCCCCGCCTCAGCATTCACCAAACATGGGCTCAGGGTGAAGGGCCATGGATGGGAGGGAAGGGGTGGTAGACCTGGGTATCACATGTCTGAGTTCCTCCAGACTCCCAGCCCCACTCTGAGATATAGTTAGATTTGAAGAGACTGTGTGCATCCTTGTGGTCCAGGCAAGACTGGAACACCCACACTGGACGGACCTCAGGTGACAGCTTCTTCAGAGACTTTTCTCCGCGAGTCCTACCTCCCCTTCCACCACTGCTCTCCTACTTCTGGCCTGAGAGCTAGAGACCATCCTTATCCCTATTTTACAAATGAGGAAGCCACAGCCCAGAGGTAGAACAACTTACTCCCAACTTCGCCTCATTTGTGAATTTCTCAGCCAGCATTCAGCCCAGGTTTGCCTAGTTCATTCCCCTCTGACTCCACCATGAGGCCTCTAAGGAGGGTGCTATGCTGGCCAGACAGCCTTGGCTTACTGCAGACTGCAGAAGCCCGGACCATAGGGGAAGAGATTGGCACTGTTGGTTTATATTAAAATGTAAAACCCTGTACATCAAAAGATTCCATAAATAAAGTGAAAAGACAAGCCACCAACTGGCAGAAGATAGCAACAGACCCAGGACTGAAGCTCCTGCAAATCGACAAGAACAACACAAACAGCCCAGCAGAAACACGGGCCAGGGACACAAAGGCAGTTCACAGGAGGCGAAACCCAAACGACCAGTAAAATAATGAAAACGTTTCAGCCCCACTGATCAGAGACATACAAATTAAAAATATCACTGAGAGACACTTGGTCCCCATCAGGATGGCATAAATTCCGAAGTCTGACAATTGCCAGTGTGAGTCTGGATGTGGAACAAGGGAAACTGGATGCAGGTCAATCTGGAGAAGTGCAAACGCCCAGCAAGCCCTTCCCAGGTGCCCAAGGAGACACAGGCAAGGATGTTCATGGTACTGTGGCTTGTATTGTGAAAACCCAGAGATAAAAGGACAATGGAATAATAAATTGTGGTGCATACTTAACAGTCAGATGGATTAGAATGTGGCAATGTATATGCAGAACTCTGCACTTGAATGCAAATAAGTTTCAAACAGAATGTTGAGCGAAAACAAGCAAGTTGCCGAAGGGTATGTACAATATAAGATCACTTACAAAAACTTAAAATTTGTGAAGCAATACTTTATGTGTCTTATAAATGTATACATACATAGAGGAATAAAGATGGCGGTGTGAGAGGTGAGAGAGAGGCTTCCTCCTAAAACTGCATATAATATGAAAATATAATTAATACAACTAATCCTCAAAGAGCAACAGAAAAGAGGACTACACCAAACTGCATACACCTGGAGAAAAGAATAAACCTCACAGAACAGGGTAACATACCAAAGCCATGGCCTGGCAGGACCCAAGCCCTTCCCCCCCCCCCAGCTCACTGGTGGGACGGAGAAAAACAGAGCGGGGAGGGAGTGGAGGCCTGGGACTGCTGAATACCTAACTGTGGAGATCTGATCTGGGAGCACAAACCTACGTTTCATGGTGTTTTCATGGTACTCTCATAATTAGGGGGTTGGAAAGCTAATATAGGCAGAATACCTGGAGAGACTGAGATTCCAGCCACTTGTGGAAAGCAGGGATCCATATCCAGCAGCTCTGGGACAAAAGAAAGGCGGGCAGTCTGAGAGACTTCCTAACAGCAAGAGAGCTGCTAAAGGGGCAAGGATTGCACAGAGCTTACTGCTCAGGAGAGAGGACAGGTAGACAAAATTGTCCGGGTGCACTCTGCCCAGCAGGTTGGGAACTTACACAATCTTCAGAGCCCCAGCTCCCTGGCTGGCTACACAGCTCCACCTTGGACCCCCCCACCGTGATACGCAGCCTACTGAGCCTTCCTCCCAGCCAGCCCCACCTGACTCGCAAACTGGCAAACCCTACCCTAGCATTAGGCCTGCCAGAGGGAAGCCCTGTCTACAGCAACTACAAACGCAAAGCATAGAGGCCTATACCTGTGTGCTCAGCCCACTGGTTCTGGCAGTGGAGACAGGCATAGCAGCCGGGAAGCAGGAAACAGCTCTTTCCTCCCCCCAGGCACCAATACCGTTCCCCTGCGACCTCCGACATTGCTTCAGGGGCTCAGCAGCTTCTGGACACTAGAGGGCGCCATATACAAATATTAAATGCCAAAAGAACCTGGTTCAAAGTAAAATTATGAATACAACCCCTGAGAAAGATTCAAATGAAATCAACCTTGTGACTCTTCCTGAAAGGGAGTTCAAAATAAAAATCATTAACATGCTTATGGAGGTACAGAAAAATATTCAAGAACTCAGGAATGAATTCCAATCAGAAATCCAGTCATTACGGAACACAGTATCAGAAATGATACATACAATGGAAGGTTTTAAAAGCAGATTGCATACGGTGGAGGAGATGATAAATGAAATACAAATTAGAGAAGAAGAATACAAACAAGCTGAGGCACAGAGAGAAAAAGGATCTCTCTAAGAATGAAAGAATATTGAGAGAACTGTGTGACCAATCCAAACAGAATAATATTGACCTTATAGGGGTACCAGAAGAAGAAGAGAGATGAAAAGGGATAGAAAGTGTCTTTGAGGAGGTAATTGCTGAAAATTTCCCCCATCTGGGGAAGGAGATCGTCTCTCAGGCCATGGAGGGGCACAGATCTCCCAACACAAGGGACCCAAGGAAGACAACACCAAGAAATATAGTAATTAAAATGGCAAAGATCAAGGATAAGGACAGACTATTAAAAGCATCCAGAGAGAGAAATAAGATCACATACAAAGGAAAGCCCATCAGGCTATCATCAGACTTCTCAGCAGAAACCTTACAGGCCAGAAGGGAGTGGCATGATTTTTTAATGCAATGAAGCAGAAGGGCCTTGAACCAAGGATACTTTATCTGGCAAGATTATCATTTAAATTTGAAGGAGGGATTAAACATTTTCCAGATAAGCAAAAGCTGAGAGAATTTACCTCCCACAAACCATCTCTACAGTGTATTTTGGAGGGACTGCTATAGATGTAAGTGTTCCTAAGGTTTAATAGCTGACACCAGAGGTAATAAAGCCACAGTAAATAAAGTAGAACAGTTAATTACCAAGCAAATGCAAAATTAAATCAACTATCCCCAAAGTCAATCAAGGGATAGACATAGAGTACAGAATATGATACCTAATATATAAAGAATGGAAGAGGAAGAAAAAGGAGGAGAAAAAAAGAACCTTTAGATTGTGTTTGTAATAGCATATTAAGTGATTTAAGTTAGACTCTTGATACTCAGGAAGTTAACCTTGAACTTTTGGTAACCATGAATCTAAAGCCTGCAATGATAATAAGTACATACCTATCGATAATCACCCTAAATGTAAATAGACTGAATGCACCAATCAAAAGACATAGAGTCACTGAATGGATAAAAAAAACAAGACCCGTCCATATGCTGCCTACAAGAGACTCACTTCAAACTCAAAGACATACACAGACTAAATGTGAAGGGATGGAAAAAGATATTTCATGCAACTAATAGGGAGAAAAAAGCAGGAGTTGCAGTACTTGTATCAGACAAAATAGACTTCAAAACAAAGAAAGTCACAAGAGACAAAGAAGGACATTACATAATGATAAAGGGGTCAATTCAACAAGAAGATATAACCACTATAAATAGCTATGTACCCAACAGAGAAGCACCTACATATGTGAAACAAATACCAACAGAATTAAAAGGGGAAATAGAATGCAGTGTATTCATTCTAGGAGACTTCAACACTCCACTCACTCCAAAGGACAGATCAACCAGACAGAAAATAAGTAAGGAGACAGAAGCACTGAACAACACATTAGAACAGATGGACCTAACGGACATCTACAGAACTCTACACCCAAAAGCAGCAGAATACACATTCTTCTCAAGTGCACGTGGAACATTTTCAAGAATAGATCATATCCTAAGCCACAAAAAGAGGCTTGGTAAATTCAAAAAGATAGAAATTGTACCAACCAGTTTCTCAGACCACAAAGGTATGAAACTAGAAATAAATTATGCAAAGAAAATGAAAAATCCCACAAACACATGGAGGTTTCACAACATGCTCCTAAGTAACCAATGGATCAATGACCAAATAAAAACAGAGATCAAGCAATATATGGAGACAAATGACAACAATAATTCAACACCACAAAATCTATGGGATGCAGCAAAGGCCATGCTAAGAGGAAAGTATATTGCAATACAGGCCTACTTCAGGAAAGAACAATCCCATTATAACAATCTAAACTCACAATTAACGAAACTAGAAAAAGAACAAATGAGGCCCGAAATCAGTAGAAGGAGGGACACAATAAAGATTAGAGCAGAAATAAATAAAATTGAGAAGAATAAAACAATAGAAAGAATCAATGAAAGCAGAAGCCAGTTCTTCAAGAAAATAAACAAAATAGATAAACCCCTAGCCAGACTTATCAAGAAAAAAAGAGAGTCTACAAACGTAAACAGAATCAGAAATGAGAAAGGAAAAATCACTACAGACACCACAGAAATACAAAGAATTATTAGAGAATACTATGAAAAACTATATGCTAACAAATTGGATAACCCAGAAGAAATGGACAGCTTTCTAGAAAAATACAACCTTCCAAGGCTGACCCAGAAAGATACAGAAAATCTGAACAGACCAATTACCAGCAAAGAAATTGAATTGGTAATCAAAAATTACCTAAGAACAAAATACCTGGACCAGATGCCTTTACCACTGAATTTCATCAAACATTTAGTGAAGACCTAATACCCATCCTCCTTAAAGTTTTCCAAAGAGTAGAAGAAGAGGGAATACTTTCAAACTCGTTCTGAGGCCACCATCATTCTAATACCCAAACCAGGCAAAGACACCACAAAAAAAGAAAATTACACACCAATATCCCTGATGCACATAGATGCAAAAATACTCAACAAAATATTAGCAAACCAAATTCAAAAATACATCAAAAAGATCATCCATCATGATCAAGTAGGATTTATTCCAGGGATGCAAGGATGGTACAACATTCGAAAATCCATCAACATCATCCACCACATCAACAAAAAGGACAAAAACCACATGATCATGCTGAAAAAGCATTCAACAAAATTCAACACCCATTCATGAAAAAACTCTCAACAAAATGGGTATAGAGGGCAAGCACCTCAACATAATAAAGGCCATATATGACAAACCCACAGCCAACATTATACTTAACAGCGAGAAGTAGAAAGCTTTTCCTTTAAGATCAGGAACAAGAAAAGGATGCCCACTCTCCCCACTTCTATTCAACATAGTACTAGAGGTCCTAGCCACGGCAATCAGACAACACAAAGAAATAAAAGGCATCCAGATTGGCAAGGAAAAAGTTAAACTGTTCCTGTTTGCAGACGACATGATATTGTACATAAAAAACCCTAAAGAACCCACTCCAAAACTACTAGATCTAATATTTGAATTCAGCAATGTTGCAGGATACAAAATTAATAGGCAGAAATCTGTGGCATTCCTATATACCTATAAAATACCTAGGAAAAAACCTAACCAAGGAAGTGAAAGACCTATACCCTGAAAACTACAAGACACTCATGAGAGAAATTAAAGAAGACACCAATAAATGGAAACACATCCCATGCTCATGGATAGGAAGAATTAACTGTCAAAATGGCCATCCTGCCTAAAGAAATCTACAGATTTAATGCAATTCCTATCAAAATACCAACAGCATTCTTCAATGAACTAGAGAAAATCGTTTTAAAATTCATATGGAACCACAAAAGACCCTGAATAGCCAAAGCAATCCTGAGAAGGAAGAATAAAGCTGGGGGGATTATGCTCCCCAACTTCAAGCTCTACTACAAAGCCATAGTAATCAAGAGAATCTGGTACTGTCACAAGAACAGACCCATAGACCAATGGAACGGACTAGAGAGCCCTGATATAAACCCAACCATATATGGTCAATTAATATATGATAAAGGAGCCATGGACATACAATGGGGAAATGACAGCCTCTTCAACAACTGGTGTTGGCAAAACTGGACAGCTACATGTAAGAGAGTGAAACTGGATTATTGTTTAACCTGTACCCAAAAGTAAACTCGAAATGGATCTTAGACCTGAATGTAAGTGATGAAACCATAAAACTCTTAGAAGACAACATAGGCAAAAATCTCCTGAATATAAACATGAGCAACTTCTTCCTGAACGCATCTCCTCGGGCAAGGGAAATGAAAGCAAAAATGAACACATGGGACTACATCAAACTAAAAAGCTTCTGTATGGCAAAGGACACCATCAACAGAACAAAAAGGCATCCTACAGTTTGGGAGAATATATTTGTAAATGACATATCCAACAAGGGGTTAACATACAAAATATATAAAGAGCTTACACACCTCAACACCCAAAAATCAAATAACTTGATTAAAAAATGGGCAGAGGATATGAAGAGACAATTCTCCAAAGAAGAAATTCTGATGGCCAACAGACACATGAAAAGATGCTCCACATCACTAATCATCAGGGAAATGCAAATTAAAACCACAATTAGATATGACCTCATACCAGTAAGGATGGCCAGCATCCAAAAGACTAAGAACAACAAATGCTGGTGAGGATGCGGAGAAAGGGGAACCCTCCTACACTGCTGGTGAGAATGTAAACTAGTTCAACCATTGTGGAAAGCAATATGGAGGTTCCTCAAAAAAATAAAAATAGAAATACCATTTGACCTATAATCCCACTCCTTAGAATTTACCCAAAGAATACAAGTTCTCAGATTCAAAAAGACATATGCATCCATATGTTTATCACAGCACTATTTACAATGGCCAAGATAGGGAAGCAACCTAAGTGTCCATCAGTAGATGAATGGATAAAGAAGATGTGGTCCAGACACATGATGGAATAGTATTCAGCCATAAGAAAGAAACAAATTCTACCATTTGCAACAACATGGATGGAGCTGGAGGATATTATGCTCAGTGAAATAAGCCAGGTGGAGAAAGACAAGTGCCAAATGATTTCCCTCACTTGTGGAGTATAACAACGAAGCAAGACTGAAGGAACAAAATCGTAGCACACTCAGAGACTCCAAGAAGGGACTAGTGGGTACCAAAGGGGAGGGGTGTGGGAGGGTGGGTGGGCAGGGTGGGAGAAGGGTATTGAGGGGTATTATGTTTAGTACACATGGTGTGGTGGATCACGGGGAAAACAGTGTAGCACAGAGAAGGCAAATAGTGAATCTGTGGCATCTTACTACACTGATGGGCAGTGACTGCATTGGGGTATGAGTGGGGACTTGATAATATGGGTAAATGTAGTAACCACATTGTTGTTTCATGTGAAACCTTCATAAGAGTGTATATCAATAATACCTTAATAAAAAAAATTTTAATATATACATATATATGTAGCGTAAGCCTGAAAGCAGGCACAGTAGTGGTTCACCCCAACAGCAGGAAATAGGGTGTGGCTCTTGACAGGAGGGACGGGAATGGGCTGAGAAGCTCCAATGATATGATGTCTTACTCCACAACCTAGGGACTGGGACATGGGACCTGTATGTATTTGTCCTCGCATTTTTCAAATGTTAAATGTTTTAAAATAAAAAATAAAAGCAGGGAGCTGGGCAATTACTCCAAGGTTAATTGTCTCCCAGGTCACTGATCATTGTTAGAAAATTCTATCTGGAATGTATCCCCTTGTCATTGATCCTATTCTGCTCCTTACGGTTCTGTGTGAAAACCCAGCTGTTGGTGGTGTCCATCCGCATCAGCTCCTGCCCTCAGCAGGCTCATGCTGGCTGCCAATGGCAAAGAGGCCAATATCCCAGCCATCCCTTCCTTTGCCGTCCCCCTCCACCCTTCCCCTCCCCTCCAGCCTTCTCAGCATATGGCTGCTCACACAGCATGTTCATTTCTGTGGCAAATCCTTGAGAGGCCCAGGGGCCGAAGAGACTCCAGGAAATGTCACCGTTTTTGTCAGCTAACCATGGACGAGGCCCAACAGGGATGCAAGCGGGAAGAACTGAGCTGGGTGTCAGAACATCTCTGACTTGGTTTGCTGGGAGCCTCTGGGTAGGGGACACGCCTCTCTAAGCCCCGCTGTGTCCAGAAGCACTGAGGGAGAGATGCCGTCCAGTGCTGTGGTTCCAAACCTAGAAGCATCAGAATTAACGAGGGATCTTTTAAAAACATAGATGGAAGGGCCTCATAATCTGAACTGCCTGTGGCAGAGCCCAGGAATTGTATTTCTATTAAATCACCAGATGATTCCGTGCATGGGCAAGCTTGGGAATCCTCAGACGGTCATTCCAGGTTGGACAGTCACATATGTGAGAGAACTTGGTCCGCACCCTTACTTTCTCTCCCCCACCCCAGTGCCTTCCTGCATCCTTGTTAATCATCACCCTGAATACTTTATGCCAAGCCGGGTGCTGGGTGAGAATGAGGGAGCAGATGAGCTTCCAGAATGCAGGCCCTCTCAGCCACCCACTCCTTAGTAACTGCAGGGAAGCTGAGAAAGAAGGTGGGGAGCGGGGCAAGCACCCCTGCCCCTCCACAGGTGGAGGGGGGTCTGGTGATGGGGACATGGCCCATCTGCTGAATTCCTGCTCCTACACCCCAAAAAGCTACCTGGAGGTAGCTCCTTCCTCCCAGCTTTCACCCCTAGCAAGGGCAGGAGCCACTGCAAATCACAGAATTCCAGAACGTCAAAGGCAGACCGATGTTTTCCCGATTGCAGCCATTCAGCACCGTCTTAGCACCTGTACTATTATTTAATTGCTACTTTCTTTTGCATTGACTCACTGGTTTTTATTTGAATGCCTACTGTAGCCCCATTTGAAGGAATAATATCTGTGAAATAACAGGTTTGATGTGCTAGTTATTTTTTGTCTAATACACATTAAAATAAATACATACTGATTTCCATTTTAAAGTGTCCATCTATTCATCTCCTGAAGTCACTGTGTGTTGCCACACTTTTAGAAACACTGAGCTGGTCCAACCTTCTCATTTCACAGTTACAGACTTAGATGCAGGGAGAGAGGGGCTTACCAAAGGTCACACCATTGGGGTGCAGCCCCTTATTCCCACAGGCATCCACACTGGAGACTAAAGGGTGCACACCAGTTGGCCTGCAGTGAGCCCCGGGCACCCTGGTGACCTTGACCTTTTGGGAGACCTTTCTTTGGTAGTGCACTGCCCCCTCCTGGCAGGTCCTTCCACAATATGGCTCCTCTGGGGAGGAGTGGCCAGAAAAGGAGGCCTCACTGCAGACCCAGGATAACCATGCTTAAGGTGAAAAGCTGGGGAGGTGGCATTTGCACCTGGCCTTGAAAGATAAATAGCCTGGGACCAGCTTGAATACCTATCAGGAAGCTGTGATTTGATCCCATGGTCAGTGACTCCCCCTGGGGAGGTTTGACAAGCAGCGGAGTTATGTGATGTCAAATGCAGTGTGGAGAACGGACAGGGGAGAAGAGAGGTGTAGCAATGGTCCAGGAGAAGAGCAGCAGGGCCTGCCTCTGCCTCTGCCCTGCTGGGGCCGCATCACGTCAACCCCTGCCTCTGGGCCTGTTTGCTTAAACAGGAAGAGGTGAGGGCAGGGCTCCATGCTCCCCGGGGACACTTCTACTTCTGAGAAATAAAATGACATAAATAAGAAATTATGTTGATGAGACTGAACTGCTACAACCCTGTGGCAGTTAATCTGGCTTTAGCTATTAAACCTGTGCATCCCCTGTGGCCCACTTTTATTCCTTCCTACAAGACACAGAACTTTGGTCTGTAAGTATGCATTTACTGGCTTGCTTAAGGCAGCACTGCATATACGCCAGAAACCTAGAAGTGGATAACTTCTCTCACGCTATCTCCCACCTCTGTCTGTCACTAGTCTCGCCTACCTGGGTGCTGGTTAAGAGCACTCTGACAGAGGGCGTCTGCCCAAATCCAATCACTCTCTGGTTTCATGGCCCAGGCCTTGAACCCTCTGAGCTTCAGTGTCCTCATCTATAAATAGGGCAGAGAGCCAGTTACATGCTTCATAGGATGCTTTGAGTGCCAAACCGGTGGGTGCTTGTAAGCCTTCCAGCAGCAAGGTACCCAGTTCTACAAATGTGAGCGGTTACTATTACTTAAAGATTATGGCAGATCCAAATGTCTGGAGAAATAGCTTTGCTATTTTATCAAGTGAAAAAGCGAGCTGCAGACATGTGTGTTTACTATGATCCCCTTTTTAAAAAAGAAAGAAAAGAGAAATGGAATAGGGGAAGAGAGGGTTAAACCGTGTGAAGGAATCTATGTTCGAGCAGAGGAAGGGTGTAAAGGTGACACCAGGCCCCTAAGACGGGAGGGGCAGGTGGCTGAGAGGGGGCGTGGGAGGGAAGTGAAAATGAGCTTTTCTTTAGACATCTCTGGATTGTTTGATTTGTTACTTCAGTAATTACTTTAAGCCTTTTGTAAACCTCTAAAATCTCTAAAAATGAGATTGAAGAAAAAAGAAAGAAATTGTTATCCCATGAGAGGGAAGAAGGCCGTGGGAAGTCAACGGGCCCAAGTGATTTCCAGGGGGAGCCCAATGTCATGACCGGTGCAGGAGGCATCTTGAGTGCTGGGGGCAAAGGCAGCCTTCACAGACTGGCCCTTATCTTGAGAGTTCCAGTGCTGGAAGGGCCTTTGTCCAACCTCTCCAACCAAAAGAAATGTTAAGTATCAGAGAGGGAAAGAGACTGGCCCAAGTTCACACAGCAGAGCCCAGCCAAAAATGTAGTTTCCTGTCTCCTGGTCCAGTAGCCTCTTCCCTGTATCATGCCACCTCCCACCCCCTATGCAGGAGCCACTCCTGATGAGAAAAGGAAGGCATAGTGCCCACCTGCTCAGCTTCCCTTCCTTCTGCGGAAGCCCTTCACTCATTTCCTGAGTGTCCTCATCCCCCTTCTTAAAAACTCAAGATGACTAAGGCATGCTACTTACCCAAGAGGGCTCACAGTCAGATGATCTGGCTTCTACCACTAACAAAGACATCTTTTTCTAACTGGTAGAAAAATGCTCTGAGGCTAATTAAAAAAAAAACAACTTTTGTTTGCTGCTGTCTTCATTGTTGCATGTTATATTGTATCAGTTTAATGTTTTAATTTTGCTTGGGCACTGAGGCAATTCAGTGAAGGGTATGATTTAGAAAATCAAGGAAATAAAGAAATTGTCTACAGAAGAGGCAGCCTCTCAGGAGCCCAGGACAAAGCCTAAGAGCCTAAAATTAATTTCATTACTAAAACAACAAAAACAAACGACCTGTTGCCAGACAGAAGGTATTAGACCATCCTGGGTTTGTTTTGTTAATTTAATACCGTTTCTCCATTTCTTCCAAGGTCAGCCACGGACTCATGACCCAGTTCCTTCTCCACTGCCTTCTAGAAGCCTTCTGCCTGTCCACTTCCAGGTCCATGCTCACGGCGCATGCCCTGCCTGCTCTGACCCCTCTCTTCTCCAGGAGACAGACTATAACCACCCTCCCCCTTGTCAGTATTTATTAATTGGGGTTGCGGGTAAGCAGCCAACAGGACGGCCCTGAGTCTGCCTCCAGGGAACTTACATTCTGCTACGGCATGCCTTCTCAAGTGGGGTGAAAAGGCCCCCAAAGGGGGGAAAATTGGTTCTTGGAGGGGTGAAAAGGCCTTTGATCTTCCCAGTGGTTTGTACGCTTACCACCCAGTTCACTCTCTCAGGGAGCTGCCCAACCAGCCACCTAGTCAGTGACCTGGACATTGTCAGCAATTCAAGTTGCCAAGCCTCTCAGGCTCCTCAAAGGCCCAGTCCACAAAGGCCTCCACTCTCATCCTGAAAACAGACCCCCTCTATCTTCACTTCTCTCCCTGCCCAGCTTAGATCACGGGGCCCAGAGATGGGGCATCTCTTTTGCCAACACTTCAGACCTCTGTGCCCTTTCTCCCACCCATTCGGCAAGGCCGTGGCCTGGATACACCCCACTAAGTACCTTCTCCCTGCCTGCACCTGGGTGGATGAGCCATGAAGGGGAGCTCACTCAGCAGGACAGGGCAGGGTACACACAAATTAATGACCACAAACCTCAGCTGGGCTGTCAACACGATCAGGCAACTGGGGACTTTGTGTGCAAGTCTGCTTCTCGGCTCTGAATGCTCATTCTCCTTCCTTCAGACTCCTCACCACCTCTTCCTTGCTCTCAGCAGAGGACCTGGCCTCCCACTTGGCAGAAAAAATAGAAGCTCAAGATAAAATCTCCCTTAACATCCCACTACAAACCTACATCTACATCTGCACCCATCCTCTCTTTGTTCCTTCTTTTGGTTCCAGAGAAGCCATCCCTCCTCCCTGCCGAGACCAACCCCTCCACCCACACGCCTCATCCCATCCCACTGCACATCCTCGCAAACATCACTCTTTGATTATCTCCAGTTTCCTACACCCTTAATTAATCTCTTTCCCCTTGATCTGCCAACAGCCCTTAAACTAACTCGGGTCTCTTCCCCTTACAACACACCTCCCTGCACTGCACACACGGACCTGTCACGGCACCTCTCTCCCCCCTTCACACAAAAGCTTCTCACAAGATTCCCTGCCTCCCTCAGCCCTCCTTCTCTCATCAAGCCACCACCATCTGGCCTCCATCACTTCACAGAAGTAGCAGTCCCTGAGGCCACCAACAGTCCGCAGGCCTGTCCTCAAACTGAAGCCCACAGTTCCATTCCCCACCGACCTCTCAGAGCGTGGCCCGTGGCCTCTCGCCACGCTCCTGAAACTCCCCTTGCCTTCCTTCCCTGTACCCACTCTCCGGGGTTCTCTCCTACCTCTCTGTCCACTCCTGCTCAGCGCTGGCAGGCACACCCCCCTTTGTGCAGCCCAAGCCTGCGGGCGTGCCTCAGAGCTCCAGCCCCAGCTGCCTTCCCTTCTCTCTCCACTTGCTTCTCCCTGGGCCCTACAGCTCCCATCCACAGCCTCAACTATCGACACTCTACTGACAGCTTCCCACCTTCCTGTGAGTCCAGACCCAGGCTTCCAAGTGCCTATTCCTCTTCTGCACTTGGTGTCCAGAGACATTTAAGCCATGTGTCCAAAATGGAACTCCACTCCCTCCCCTCCTCATTCAGCCCCTATCCAGTCCCCTCCCGTTTTCCCTAACTGAAGGCCACTTCTTGCCTTTTACACAGAAACCTCACAGTCCATCCTGACATTCTGTCTCCCTTAGTCTCCATTCCAGCACATCTCAATGATGATCTTACTTCCTGATTACTCTGGAATCTTCCCCCACTCTCTAACTCCACTGCCACCAGCAACCTCCACTGGGCATTCCCAAAGGTCACAGTAAAATGCGAATGTCATCCTGTCCTCACTGGGCCTGCATCAGTGGCTTCCTAGCACTCTTAGGAGGAAGAGAAAGATCATTAATGTGGAATCTGCTCTACCCACTTTCTACACTCCCCAACCCCCTGTTCTCCCTCTGGGCCCTCCTACAGAGACCTTCTCCCACCTCTTCTCTCAGCTGTATGTTCTGCCTCAGGCCCTTTGCACAGGTTCTTTCCTCTGCCCAGGATTCTTCCCCCATCTTCCCCTACACATAGTTCAGATTGCCTCACAAATATCATTTCCTCAGGGAATTCCACTAACCCTCAAGAAATGATACGTCCCTCTTTTCTTTTAAATGCTTTCAAAATAATGGCTGACATACATACCAACACGGTACTATTAGGATTCTTCTAGGCATTTCTGCTTAAACTCATTTACTCCTCATGACAACACTGAGATAGAAATTGTAATTATCTTTATTTTAGAGATGAGGAAACTGAGGCACAGAGAAGTTATGTAACTTTCCCAGGGTCACCTAGTTAGTAAGGGGCAAACTCAGAATTTGAACCCAGACAGTGTGACTCCAGCGTAGCTTTTAAACACACTGTCCTTTTCCTTTCTGCACTGTTTGTAACACTGTATTTGTATGAATATTTGTTTAGCATGTGTCTCCCCCATTAGACTATAAGCCCTATTTGAATAGAGACTGTTTTACCCCCAATAGTAGGGGATCAATAAATATTTGTTAAGTGGCTGATGTAGATTAGTCATTAGTTTTCTCCCTCCCCGCTCACTGCCTGTAAGTCATCTGGTCCTGTCCCTGTTTCTTCCTGGAGCAGCAGCTCCTGACCCTAGGACGTTTGGGTGTGTTCTTATCTGTGTCCTAAAACTGGATGGAAAATGCCACGTGTCTGTGTACGTTCAGTTTTCAATGGCAAAGGCTAGGTGCTTCATCCTGTGTTCAGTTTCTCAATGGGTCCATGAAGTTAAGAACAGCTGATCCAGTTATTTCCCAGCCTAGCTCATCCTCTTCCTGCCAACCTCCACTCAGCAACTACTACAGCCCCTCATCTAGCTGTGCTCTCTACAGTCCGTCCTCCACACTTGGGTCATAGCCGTCTATTAGAAACACAAATCCAGGTCACCCTCCTGCAGAAAACCAGAGATTATCTATGGAGCAAAGTGCAAACTCAGCTGGGAGGTGGGGGCGCCGTAGGCCCTGTTGGCTCCTCCATCCCCATCCCCTCGTCCTTCCAACCCCTTCCCTGTCCCCTCCAGCTATGCAGTCCAGCAGTGCAGACTGGGCTCTGTGTTTGGGCTTTCCCTGTCCCGGGGTGGTCTCTTCTGTCTGTACGCAGGCAGAGCCCTCTGCCTAGGGTGCCAGCCCTCTCCGCTGCACCTACGAATTTTCGCACTCCGTCTTTAAGCTTCAGTTTAGATGTCCCTTTGGGATTAAGTGCCCCTCCTTCCCGCTTCCAGAAGCTGTGTCTGTCCCCGACAATGCACATAAGGCATCTAACCACAGTTGCTTGGTTACTGACCGTCTCTCTCTCTTCTCTGTGAGCTCTGAGGGTAGCCACCATGTCTTATTCATCTTTTTATACCCCCATTCTAGACGAGCAGTAGCCCAAGGTACAGGGCTTAATAACGATTTATTCAGTGAATTAATGAATAACAATACCTGGTTCGTGAGTTCTAAAAAGTCTGTGAAATGAATGCATAAATGGGTAACTGGAAGTTCAGGTCTGGAGAGATATGCAGATTGGGATGTTCAGAGATGAGTAAAATCTGATCGCAGCCGTCAAACGGCTGACACGAACGGTAAATCCCTAGTAGTAGCAGGTCTGAAGGATTTAAAAGGAAGTCGTCGACCTCATGGCCGTCCCCAGGGGCGGGTCCAGATCTAACCGCGCCCTCCCTCGCAATGGTAGGTCCCGGTGCCCTCCGAGCCTCCTCCCCCTTCACCCGCCGGGGCGGGGTCGGCGACTCCAGAATGTGGGACTACACTTCCCGGCGCGCCTCGCGGCCCGGGAGAACGAGGAACCGGAAGTGGGGCGCGCGAGGCCTAAGGGCACGAGGGAAGTGGCTGGCGGGTCTCAGAGGGGCGTGCAGGTGAGCCAACGGCCCCGGGTTGCAGGCATGGCCGAGGCCAGGAAGCGGCGGGAGCTGCTTCCCCTGATCTACCGGCATCTGCTGCAGGCAGGCTATGTGCGCGCGGCGCGGGAAGTGAAAGAGCAGAGCGGCCAGGTAAGCGTGCGCGAGCCGTGTGAGGGCCGCGTGCAAGATCTGGAGAGCGGGGTCCCGCGCCCCCTCCCCGGCCGGCCTGGTGGGCGCCCAGAGCGGGATCCCGAGGTGCTCGGAGACCCTGCCAAGGGCGCCGTAGTAGCCACAGCCAGTGCCCGCGCTGCGGCCCACAGTTCCGGGCCTCGGTTTCCCGATCTGTGCAGTGGGCGTGCCGGAACATGAGGTCGCACGCGCAGAACTTTGTAATTCCCGCGCCCCTATCTCCACGCCTTTCCTGGTAGCGGCAGTGTAAAGTTAAGTCTTGAGCCACGTGGCTTGGCGCAGCCCCAGGGGGAGAAGGTTGCCGCGAGTCTGAGGGGTGGTTTGCGACCAGCTCGGGTTGGGCGTAGGGTGTGCGAAAGAGAGTTCCAAGGGAAGAGGACTGTGGCTCCTTAATTGAGCTTGGAGCCCAAGCCTTTAAGTAGGCCTACTGTGCAGGATCGGGCGGCTTTGGGATTCGAACTCGTGTTGCAGTCATTTCTTACTCCATTTTTTCAACAACTGTTAATATAGTGATAGAATGGTGAGCACGGTTTTCCCCCAGCCCTCCTAGAGCTTGCAAGCTAAATCTAGTAGTAGAGATAGACACAAATCAATCACAAAAGTAACTGTACACTTAACACTACATTAAATGCCTAAAATTAGAAGCATAGGATAAGGCATTAGTGACAGATCGCTCTTTGACGTCAGAGATTCCAGGACTGCTTCCCTGAGGAAGCGGATGTTGTTTTGAGATCTGAGAGAAAGGAGGTGGATATTCAGGCAGAGGTGCAAATGCCCTGTGGCTGAAGGGAACCTGTTGCGTATGTAGTGGCCTCAGGGAAAGTCGGTTGTGACTGAAGTGTGGAGTACACCGTGATAGAAGTTCCTGGGGGTACAGAATGGGGGAGCTGGCTAGACCTCAACTGTAGGCAGTTTCCTCTTTATCTGAAGAGCACTGGTGAGCCACTAGAGGCTTCTCAGTTGGTAGGGTGGTTATTGGCCTGGTTAGCCCATATCCCTTTGGCTAAGGTGTAGGTTCTGGTCCTGATGCTTGCTCCCAATATGATGGACTCTAGGACTTCATCTTTGCTTTTCCCTACTCTCTTTGGACCTCGATTTCCCTTCCTCCATTTATATCGCTTAACTGCTAAGGGGACCAAGAGACAGTACCTATCTTCATTGGGGCATTTGCTGAGGCAGAAGGATCCTGCCTTCATGGAGCATATATTCTAGCAGGAGCAGACAGATGATATTTTTTAAAAGTTAATGATGTAGTGTGTTGGGTAATGGTAGGTGTTGGCCATAAAAATAAGGTAGACAAGGGGACAGTAACAAGGTTCCATTATAAATAGGGTGTTCCGGAAGCCCAACTGAGAAGGTGACATTTGAGCAGAGACTTGAAAGAAGTGAGGGACTGAGCTGTGGAATTAGCAGGAGAGGGCATTCCAGACAGAAAGAAGAGTAAACCTTATAAGGGGGTGGGGTGGCCTGACATGTTTGAGGCACAGTAAGACCAATGTGCCTGGGGCGAAGCCGAGTGAAACTGACGTTTGAAGTCTCAGTGTTAGTGGCTCACTGTGCTGGGCATGGACTAGCTTGTCTTGTTCAGGCGTCATAGCCTCTTATCCCATGTTATAGAGAAGGAACCTGAAGTTTGAAGAGGTGAAGAGATTAGCCCAGCCACATCACAGAGGAGTACTGCCTGACTCCAGGTGCACCCGCTTAGCCACTCTGCCCAGTTTCCTGATACTGCCCTCACCCCACGTTGCTCACTCAGCCTCCTTGGGGCACTTGGCACCCTTAGGTTCTTGACATTTGCAGAATGAGTTGGCCCTCTGGCCTAGGCACCAAAGACCTGGTTTCCACCTAGTTTGCTCTGCTTCTGCCAAGGGACTCACCCCATTAGGTTTCATTCTCTTTCCAGCAGATGCATGGACTGCGGTCATGCCACCTGGAGGCCTTGGGTGTCTAGGCTGTGATTTGTAGAGATAGACCAGCCTGGCCTTTAAAAGCCTTTTGACAGGTCAGTGTTGGAAAAAGCCCTTTTTCATGGCCTCTGAGTGTGGAGAGTGCCAGAGAGGCTGGGAGCTGGATGAATGCTAGCCTGGAACATTCTAACTCCAGTCTCTCAAAGGTGCCTCTCACCAACATGTTATCTTAAAAGGCCTTCGCTTTTTAAGCTGGAAATACTTGCCCTGCTTGTCTCTGGAAGGTTTGGATGGTACTGGCAGGGCGCCAAGCAGATACATTTCCTAGAGCAGAAAGACCCCCTTCTCAAGCACTTGTGTGTGCAAGTCATGAAGTCATGGGGAGTTTGGCCCAAGGGGGACCCTCACTGTGCTGGAGTGTTCATTGCTTTCTCTGTACTTCTCTGCAGAAAATTTTCCTGGCTCAGCCTGTAACACTTCTGGACATCTATACACACTGGCAACAGTAAGTCTGCTGGGGCTGAAGGGGTGGGAGAGGGACACCTAAGCTGTCATCTTGGAATACGATAGCATACTAATCTGGTCTAAAATCTGCCCCCATGATCCACTGTGGATACATGTATGGGTGTCTGTTAGTGGGAGAGGGCATTTAGAGCTGTGGTCAGTGTCTCTGAAAAACAAAAACTCCAAAGCTTGTTTTTCATTCAGTCAGCAAATACTTACTGAATACCTACTGAATGCCAGGCCCTGTTCTAAGTATGAAAACACTGTCACGAGTAAAACAGGCATGGTTCCTTCTTTCCTGGAGCTGACATTAGAGTCAGGAAGGTAGGCATGCCTCAAAGAATGAAAAGAAATGAATGTAAAATTGCAATGGTAATAAGAATTTTGAAAGAAGTACTTGGTGCTAAAACCGCATCAACAGGTTAGCCCAGTCTCATTTGGAGGTTTAGGGGAGGCTTCCCTGAGGTGACCTTTATTTGAAAGCTGCAGGGAGTGGAGGAATGAACTAGGCAAGTAGGGCTAGGGGCAGGTGAAGTGTACCTGGCAGAGGGAACTACTCGTGTTGAGGACTGTAGCCACAGGCATGATACAGGTGAAGCTGGGCAGTCATTAGGACCCACCTGTGCAAGGCCTGATCATGCACAGTGAGAGGTTGTGTCTGTGCACCAAGAGTAATGGGAGCCGTGGAAGGGTGAAGCAGAGAGTGGTGACATCACTTTGCAGGGTGGCAGGCTGCTTGGGGCTATGAACAGCTTCATCCAGGCAAGAACGGATGTGGCTTGAAACAGGAATAATGAGGGAAGCACACAGTGGATTCCAGGATATTGCAGGATGAAACCAGGATCTGTAGATGACTCAGAGAGGCAGACTGGTCAGGTCCCAGGTGTCTGGCTTGTGCACATGAATGGAAAGTGGGCCCATGCGTGGAGCTAAAAGGAAACCCGATTTGGAGGGAAAGATTTCAAGGACACATGGAGTGTGAAATGCCTTGTAAAACATGTAAAACAAGGAAAGGGAATATCCAAGGACATATCAACAGAAGAATGGTTTGAGGACGAAGGAGGGGATAATCATTCTTTCCATGAACTGACCTGACCACAGCCAACTAGGGGAGTGAAGACCTGTAGTCATGTCTCATGAGGAGTGATAGAGAATACTGAATTGTCCAGGATGGAGCAGAGATGGCCTAAGGGTAGGTCAGGGACCATTGTCTGTGCATCTTTGAGGACAAAGGGAATGAGGTGTTGTCTGGGGCCGTGAAAGACTGAAGTGGCATCTGTGTGTACCAGCTTTCGAAGACAGGTATCGGCTTCTGAATACGAGCACTTGATTGTCACATCCAAAAAAAAAATGAGGCAGGCTACAGTGGGGTGCTGAGTTAACTCTCATCAGAGGTGTGTAAGCAAAGGCAGGAATGATGTGGAAGGAATCCTAGCTTCAAGTGGACCTTCAAGCTAAGGTCTTTGAAAGCCCTGTCAGCCCTCAGCTCTTGGCCCCCCTCTACTACTAAGGCGAGCACAGGGCACACCCCATACTTCCTCTACCTCACTCTCTGCAGCTGGCCCAGGTGTCCGGGTGTCATTCACAGCACTTCCTTCCCCGGAGGACTGCTTCAGGGAGCTGCTCTGTACACCCTTCCCCGTCCCTGGCTCCTTCTATGCTTGAAGGGTACTCAGTGGGACAAAGACCTCACACCCACCAGAGGCAGCCTAGCCTTGTTCCCAGCACAGTTCAAACCCGGCAACTAGCTATATGACCTTGAGAAAACTTGGCCTCCCCGAGTCTGTGTCTTCAACTGTAAAATGAAGATTATAATAGTAAATAAAGTGCTAAACCTGGTCAATTTCACCCAACCCCCCAGTATTTATTAAGCACCTGCTATGAGCCAGAATTGTTCTAGCTATAGCTGGAAACAAACCAGAGGAAAATCCCTGCCCTTGTGAAACTTGCATTTTATTGGGAGGAGAGAGGCAGAATGAATTAATACATGTAAGAAATGAAACCTGTTTTTACAGGACATTCCCAACAAGTGGTTCCTAAGAATAAGGAACCCCAGCAACACAGCCCAGATTGTGGCAGAGCAATGCCCCTCTCTGCTGGAGAACACGGGGCATAGACAGGGGCTCCTTGGGGTGGGAGGTCGGGTCAAAGATGATACTTGCGAGTTCCAGGGACTCACCCTCTGGGTGCTAATTCTACCAGTGCCCCAACTTTGTGGCCCTGGGCAAGTCTCTGAGTTGTTCATGTTTTGAGCTGCCTGGTATGTGGTGGAAATAACATAGTGAGCCAGAAAAGGTTCCTGCCAGCCCTCCCCTTCTCTGGGCCTGCATGTGTAGTGGGGGAGTCAGACAGGAAGTAAAGTAACAGGAGAGAGAAGAGTCCTCTGAAGAAAGTGAAAGCAAATGGCAGGGCAGAGAATGTCTCAGCGGGGGAGGGGTTGTGCAGGGAGGACCTGGACAGGGTCTTCCAGGAAGGGACACGGTGGGTACCACCAGTTCTGGAGGCAGGGCAGCTGGCTGGGTCTGTGAAGCACCAGCACATACCACTCAGTGACTGAAAACCACTATTATATAATGTTATCCCCCCTTCCTGACAATTTTGAAGACTGACAATTATAAAAACACTTTATGAAATGAGTGAAAATGCAGAATACAGAACTGTATCCACACTGTTTTCATCGCTGTTTTAACTGTGCGCACATTTCCCTGGTTGGGGAGGATGTGGGAGTCTTTCTTTTCACATCTCCTGGAGTTCTTATCACCCAGTTGGTACAGCCAGTCACCCTGTCCTGCAGAACCTCGGAGATTGGGCGGAAGCGGAAGGCAGAAGAGGATGCCGCGCTGCAGGCCAAGAAGACCCGTGTGTCAGACCCCGTTAGCAGCTCGGAGAGCTCAGAAGAGGACGAGGAGGAGGCAGACGTCAAAACTGCCAAAGCCAGTAAGAGTCCTGTGTGCTGGGGAGGCCCCCATTTTTGGTGTTCCTGGGGACCCGACCCAGGACCCTGCATCTTTTGGGAACAGGCTGTTGGGTACTGTATTGTTCCAGGGGAGAGTCCCCCTCCAGCTTTTCCTTCAGTGAGCCCTGCGAAGATCAGGACCTTCTAGAGGGATGATCAGTAGGGCCCCATGTAACTATTCAAAGTATTTATTTGAGCCCTTCCTCTCTGCCAACCATTGTATCCCGGGTGCTGGGAATCCAATGGTAAACAAAAGCTTAAATGGTCCTTTACAGTCCAATGTGAGGCACATGAAGTCAGCCCACCCAGGGAAGCCCAGGAACTGAATTTTTACAAACCCCTTAGGGGTGATTGTGGTAAGGACGGAAAGAAGGCCACAATTTTTTTTTTATTTAAGTATCATTGATACACAATCTTATGAAGGTTTCCTATGAACAACATTGTGGTTTCAACATTCACCCATGTTATCAAGTCCTCACCCCCCGACCGCAGTCACCGTCCGTCAGTGCAGTGAGATGCTGTAGAGCCACTACTTGTCCTCTCCGTGCTGTACTGTAAGAAGGCCACGATTCCAGAAAAACTGCTGGAGCAGCGTAAGAGAGGGCAGCTGCGAGCCGCTGTCCTGTGTGGGCTTCGGGCTGCTCGGAGAGTTGCTGAGCCTGTCATTCTACAAGTGCCTGGATGGGCCCTCACGGCCCCTTCTCCCAGGTCCTCAGGGTGCTTTGTGCTTGGACCAGTAGTGGCTCTAACTCCATTAGAGGAATCGTCCTTCTCTTCATTATGTTGTTTTTTTCTTACAGAGAAGGGTAATTTCTTAATTTTTAAATATATTTTCTGATTGTAAAAGACATAGAAGATTCACTATGGAATATGAAAATTACTTTTTAAAAGGTAGGGAAAATCGCCCATATTCTTGCCACCTATAATTTCCAATTAGTCTTCTGTTTATTTTTCCTGAGCATGTTTGCTAAAATATTTGAGATCATACGGAATATGTATTTTCTATCTTGCTTAGTCTTTTAAAATCATACATGCAAAACAAGTTCACTGGGTACTGTACAGAAGCATGTAGGAAAAAAATGGGAGATTTCCTGTTCTCCTTCCTGCTCCCTTTTACCTCCCAAAATGCATCTCCTGGGCATCCACTGTCATACAGGCAGCCATCCATACGTGTATACATCCCTGCCTGTACACTGTTAAAAACATTCCTTTACATAAAATCTCATAATGCCTACTTGATACCACTAAATCTTTAAAGCTTTGGTAATGAGATTATACATGTGCTTTCTAAGAGTCCTCCTTGACAGAAACACCGAAATATTTGTGGGCAACTATTTGGTGTCTAGCACTGTCTTCAGAATAAATATTCTGTGGGAAAGGTTAATGAGAGGGCAGTTGAAATAAGATTGGTCCCAAGTCGATAATAGTTGGAGCCGAGAGTGGTTCAGTGTGCTTCCTCTCTACTTATGAATGTGTCTAAAATTTTCCATAATTAAAAAGAGAGAGGGAGTTAAATGCCACAAAAAAGAATTAGATCATACCATTCAGCTCAGCAATATCCTCTCTATTAGAAAGCATAATTAGGAATTTTTCTTGATCTGAGGAGATAATAACCTGGGGTAAAAGCACCAAGACTCTATAAATCTCAACCTCTAACCAGGTCCCGGTATTATGGTTTAGCTACCGCTCCACTAAGAAACTGTTGAGGTTCCGAGCAACTTTCTTTGAGGACCTGGGGCTGGCTGCCTGACCACTGCTCTATCTTGCTGAACTACTTTCAGGGCTACAGTGGTAGCCATGTGAGCGGCCCCCCTGGAGCTGTGCAGTGCCTCTGGTAGGGTGCAGCAGGACTGTGAGCCAGTCCTTTCTCCCCTTGGGGCCTCAGTGTCTCATACCTCCAGGGAGTTGGGACTCCATTAGGGCTGCAGACACAGAGCATTCATGGTTCCTCCCTCCCCCTCATCCTTCTCCTCCCTCTCTTCCTCCCACCAACCCCTTCCTCGTGCTTCCTAGTAGACGTGCCTCATGCACCACAGAGCTTTTTCCCACGAATCTGGGTTCAGCCTGAGCCCCTCATGACGGCACCAGGCAGCCATACTAATTGAATTGTTAGGTGAACTGAAATCTTTGCTGTTCTTTGAGAAAAGGCTCGTCTGGCTCATCCTGGGGGTGTTTGTGTCTTGCAGCCCCAAGACTAGCATCTACCAATTCCTCAGTCACGGGGGTAGCTTTGCCTTCAAGCATGAAAGAAAAAGCTCAGGTGAGTGGGACCAGCTTCCAAGCTGTCATGTGTGAGTTGAAGTGTCCTATGGGGGACAGTTCCCTGTAGCAGATAAGGATAGGGTTGCGGATAATTGCCCAGCCTGGATTCAAATTTCAGCCTGTGTCACCAGCTGTGTGATCCTGGTGAATCCCTTCATTTCTCTGGGCCTCAGTTTCCTTTTCTGAGAGATGAGGATGGTGCCTGCTGCCATGGGCTACGGGGTTTATGCACCTGGGACAGACAGCTTTTTTCCTCCAGGCCCTATGCAGGGCAGTGGAGATACCACAGACCGTAAGATGCCTGTGATCATGAAAGCTTTAAAAGCATTTTCTAGACTGGAAACTGCTTAGAAAGTAGAATGCCATTTTCTGGTCGTCCATGAAGCAGCGTTAGAGATCACAAAGAATGTGTCCCCGAGATTGCCTGGAGCATTAGCAACAGTGCGTAGACTAATGGTGAAGCAAGCTGCTCACCACCTCGGACATCACTGCCGTGCCCCAAAAACGAATTTGGTGCTCTCCATGCCTTTATGAGGGCAGGCATCAGTTTAGTGCCTTAAAGATGAAGAAACAGAGCAGGGGGGTTAATTCACCCCAGCTCACAGACTAGGAAGCGGTCCAGGCGGGCTCAGGTGGGGCCTGTGCCCTTACATCAGCAGGCAGTACCCAAGTGTGCCTGTCCCTCCTGTTCCCTGTAGGCAAAGACCAAGAAAGTCAGCACAGCAGGGAGCTCCGCACCACCTTCTGCCTCTGGGAAGGCACCCCGGAAGTCAGCAGGGCCGTCGGCAAATACCGTCCCGGTGTCAGAGACTGAAGACGGCGGCATCCCGGCCCTGGGAGCCGCAGCCAAGTCTGGTGAGAAGCCCGTTTCCAGGACCCGAGCCCCCGAGTCTGGGCTGGGCAGGCAGGCCTGAGGCCACTTCGTCAAGCTCTGGGGCATTCTGGAGCTCTGAGATTGTCTCCACGGCAGCAAAGGCCTCAGGCCGTTTTCCCCTCCCTTCGAGGTGCGGGGGGTGCGGGGGTGGTGTCAGCTCAAGGGACACATCAGGCCTTGCTGAGGGAATCTGAGCAGCCTGAGGGGTATTGGAGCATTTTCTGGTCTATTGCTCTCAGGTGGGTAAAGGCCCACCACAGAGGCTTCGAGACCGACCTGAAAGCTCTGGGTTTGCCTTGGTTTCTCACGTTAAATAGGCATTTTCCTTGCCTGCCCCGGTGTAATGCTGGAAGGAGATTTTCTAAGCCATCAGGTGCTGGCGCATGTGCAGTAGGACCTATAGCCCTTCCCAGGGCCCCAGGTGTACAAGAACATAGGGGTTCAGCTGTGGGTCTTCAGGAGAGGTGGGGCCAAAGTTCTGCATGTGAGAAATAAGCACACAGCACCTGGCTCTGATTATCTGGCAGGGCAGAGAGCTGGGGAGGTGCAGGAATGTTTAGAAAAGGTGGCCCTCAGTCTTGTCCCTTTTCATCCCTCAGGAATGGTGTCAGCAGGCCAGGCGGTCAGCTCCAGTGAGGACACCTCCAGCTCAAGCGATGAGACATATGTGGAGGTAACTACCACCCATCCTCAGGAGTTGCCCTCTGCAAACCTCTAGCCCTCCCAGAGGCCTGGCCAGGGCTTCACACACCAGTGAGACCAGATCAGTTCTGCAAGTGTTTCAGGATGACAAGGATCTGAAAAGGCTGAGGCTGGGGAGGGACAGGATGGGACGGGGTGGGAGGGGAGCCAGGTGCTGCTCATTGCACTTGGGGCATGGGGAGGGTCTAGGGTTGCAGTGGAGAGACGCCACTCTGCACGTGCATTCTGCCCGTGAGACGAGGGAAGGCTTCCTGGGACAGGCAGCACTGGAGCAGAGCCTTGATGTACAGGGAACTTCACCAGGAAGGACGTGGGGAAGAATGTTCAAGCAGGAAGAGCTGCACAAGCAAAGGCCAAGGGGTAGGACGGTGGCCGTCCTGGGGTGGCCTGGTTAACATTTCAGAAAGATCAGTGGTTGTGGCATGGATTGGAGGATGGCGTAGAATAAAAGTAGTGAGACCCTTGAGAAGGCTCTTGAAGTAGTGCTGGCAGGAGATGTTGGCGGCTGGCACCAGGGTCCAGTGGAAAGATGTGGAGGGAAAACCAGCAGGTTTCAGGGCTGGATTGATCTGGTGCCTGGAGTCCCTCCCACCTCACCCAGTAACCGGCGAATGCAGAGACCTTACTCCCATCAACTCCAAGCCTGGCTACTCTCCCGTTCCATTCTCACCTTCTGACCCTAAATACAGCCATAAGGACGCCCTGGGCTCCCATTTCCCCCAGGCCCTGCCAAAGGAGAAGGAGCCACTCCTGGCCTGGGAGCCCAGCAGCCAGGCACATAGCCTCCGAGGGCTGCAGGGCTAGCGCAGGGCGCCAGTAGCACTGAGGAGGGGTCTTAGAGGAGCTGGCTGCCCCCAAAGCCCAGGGTCACGTGGAAGTCTAACTGATGCTGGGGGTGGGGCAGGGCAGTGCCAGCCGTGGGAATGTCAGGATGTTAGCAGTCCAAGTAAGAGCCCAGAGAGGGAGGAATGTGCCCAGTGGCCAGACTGGCATTTGAATCCTGGCCCTCAGGGTGGCAGCCATGATCAGATGCTGTAGCTGTAGGTCAGGCAGGCGAGTGCCCCTGGTCGGGAGGAGCTTCCTGCCCTCAAGGCCACATAGACATGGGTTCCAGCTTTGCCCCTTAGTACTGAATGACGTGACCTCTCTGAGCCTCTTGTCCTTTCCTGGAAAATGGATGTAAAGATAGCATCTGTCTCAGGGAGCTGTTGGAGAATCAAATGACATTAGGAAAAGACATTGTAAACCTGGCAGAGATGATCGTTCCCTAATTTCATCGCCTTGTTCCAGGTGAAGCCTTCAGTAAAACCACCCCAGGTCAAAGCCTCACCAGCCCCTGCCAAGGAGTCTCCAGGGAGAAGGGCAGCCCCAACCCCTGGGAAGGCAGCGCACGTGGCACCCCCAGTCAGAGGAGGTGCCCTGCCCCTCGCTGGCAGGGCCAAGGAGCCAGAAGAAGATTCGGAGAGCAGCGAGGAGTCTGAGAGCGAAGAGGGGACCCCTGCCAGGACACCCAGCCAAGTGAGGCCTGGGGAGGGCTGCCTCTCAGGGTCCCCGGGGCCTCCAGCAGCCAGGAACTCTCCCGTGGTCCCCACAGACTGGCAGAGTAGCTATGCAATGCACGCATCCTCTGCCGGAGAAGACAGTCCTTGAAGTTTGGGGAGAGGGAGGTGAGGTGTGGAAGGGGAAGGCTAAGGGCCGCCAGGCTTGCTCCAGTGGCTGTGGAAAGTGCCCTTCTCGTTCAGGCAGGAGCCTGGGGAGAATGGCTGCTCCCCAGAGGGCGGTCGTGCCCCCAACTCTCCTTTACCTCAGTGTCCATGTCTAGTAAGTGGGCTGCTGTTCTCAACCCAGCCAGCCCTGCTGTGAAGGGACTTGAGAAGTTTTAATTGCCTGGTCCTCTGGCTTCTCAGGCTAAATCATGGCTTGGTAGTTAACACGAATCCGGTTACCTTCCATCTGCTGGGATCCCCTGCCCCGGGTGGACGGCCAGGTCTGCAGCCTCGGAGTCTCTGGGCACATCCCAAGGGAAAGCCGAGGTGCTGGGGAGCTCTTGGAATCAGAGCCCGGAAGAGGAAGAGCTGTGGTAACAGGGCCCAGGAACCCGCCCAGAGAGGCTCCGTCCCACACCTGGGGTAGAATTGTAAGAGACACAATAAATAAGGCATAAGTAAGATTCACTGTGCTGTATGTTAGTGACTGAGGCAAAGTAGTAATGGCCATTTAAAATAGTCTCAGGTGTTCTTACCGAGGAGGCAGTTGATGGCCTGAAGGGGAAGCGAAGGGGCCGTGTGCCATGTGGATATTTGCAGGAAGGTCATTCCATGCAGGGGGCACGACAAGCACCCAGGCCCTAATGTGGGCGAGAGAGGGAGGATTGTGACTGCTCAGTGTGCAGGCCGCTGCTGCCCAGCCCAGGTCGGTTCCCCTGTGCCCAGGGCTGACCAGTATTACCTGGCACCCATTTGTCCGAATGAGCCCAAACGTGAACTTTCACATAAAATCAGTTTTCCCCATGTTGGTTCAGAAGTCGAAGAGGCAAACCAAAAAGTCTGTCTGGAGCAGCCTGAACCCCCTGCATGGGGAGGTGTTTAAGAGGGAGGGAATCAGCTGCTGGCTTTCTGGGGTGACTGGCCCAGGGCTGAGCAGCTGTGGCCTTTCCAAGGCAGACAGGACCTACAGCTGCCCTGCCAAAGCCTAAGACCAGCAAGGAGGAGGCCTGGGCCTTGGGGACCTTGCCCCAGGAGCTAGGACAGGCTTCCCACGAGTCTCCTGCTGTCCAGGTGCAGATAAGCCCAGGGAGGGCCTCACCTCACTCTGACCCCTCTTTGCATTTGGACTGCCTCTCCATTCACCACATCCGGGCTCCTCTAGTTCCTTCCCCAGGCCTTTGCTTGCTCCCTCCCCTAAGCCCACTCAGATACACACTAGGGGCCAGGACACTGAGGGTACAGCAGGGAGTCAGCCAGACTTGGTGCCTGTGTTCATAGCGCTGTCCTGCCGACGGGGGAGCCCAGCTGGGGAGAGGCTATAACACGTGTGCAGGGCAGCAGTAGGTCCTTAAGGAACTGGCATCCGTCCGGGGCCCAGAGGCTGAGGCAGGGGTAGCCAGGTGGATGGGCAGTGGGTATGAAGCTGATAGGCCAGGTCAGAGCACCAGTCAAGGTGGTGAGTGAGGACAGAAGTGTGCGGGGCTTGGGAGCCCCACTAAGGCCTTGACCTTGTCCTGAAGACATCACCAGAGGATAAGGAAGAGGAGGACAAACTGCCCTTTCTCTTTCACCAGGCAAAGGCGTCAGAGAAAATTGTCCAGGTCAGAGCTGCCTCAAGTCCTGTAAAGGGAGCCCCTGTGACAGGGGCCGCTCCAGCAGCCCCTGAGAAGTCAGGGCGTGCAGCTGCCCCGGCCAAGACAGGGAGGCCACAGGAGGCCACAGAGAGCAGCAGCGGCAGTGAGGGGTCAGACAGTGAGCGGGGGACGCCCGCTGCCAGTACCCTGCGTCAGGTGAGGCCTGGGGAGGGAGAGCCCATGCAGGCGGCCTGCACGCCTCCCCCTCTCCAAGAGTCCCACCCTCTTCTCACCCCGCGGTGTCATTTGCCCTGTCTGCTCTTCTGTGTCTCCTCCTGCCCGCCCTCTGGGCTCCCTCCCCTGATGCTGTTTGTTTCACTCAGGGGAAGCCCTTAGGGAAGACCCCCCAGGTCAGAGTTGCCTCAGCCACTGCCAAGGACGCTCCTAGGAAAGGGGCCCCTCCAGCGCCCCCCAGCAAGGCAGGGCCTGCAGCTGCCCAGGCCAAAGCGGGGAAGCAGGAGGAAGAGTCCAAGAGCAGCAGCGACGAGGAGTCAGACAGTGACGGGCAGGCTCCAGCAGCTACACCCCTAACTGCAGGACTGGCTCAGGTGAGGGTGGAGGACACCCACAGTGGCCCTGGGCCCCCGTTTGCCCTTCCCACCTCCTGTCTCACCTCACACACATTCTCCTTTCGGCCCCTTGCCCTGAATCTGTCCTTTGCCACTCCCAGGCCAGAGCTGCCTCAGCCGCGGGGCCCTCAGGGAAGGGCGCTGCCCCAGCACCCCCTGGAAAGGCAGGACCCACAGCCACCCAGGCGGGGAAGCAGGCAGAAACCTCGGAGAGCAGCAGCGAGGAGTCAGACAGCGAGGTCGAGGCACAGACAGCTGTGGCCCGGGCCCAGGTGAGGTCCCTGCCCTAAGGCTCTTCCCTGCTCCTGAGCGCCATGAATCTGTCTTTTGTGTCTGCATACAGCCGTGCTTCATGCTCCCGCCCTGATCCTGTGTATCTGACTCCAGGCAAAGTCCTCGGGAAAAATCCCCCAGGTCAAATCTGCCTCAGGCCCTGCCAACGGGCCCCCTCAAAAGACCAGGCCAGCAGCTATCCAGATCAAGGTGGAAAGATCCAGGGAAGACTCGGAGAGCAGTGGAGAGTCTGACAGTGAGGAGGAGGCCCCAACTGCCATGACTCCAGCCCAGGTGACGCTTCCGCAGGGGCAGCTACAAGGCCTGGTACTGAGCCACCCCCACCCGTAGCGCCACAAGACGCTGTGGGGAAGGATGGCAGTGGTGCCCCACTGCAGAACAGATGGGGGCTCTGAAGCCAGGCTCTGAACCTTTCTGGCTTCTGACTTCTGTGTATCCTCAGGCAAAACCAGCTATGAAAACTACTCAGACCAAGGCCTCTCCCAGGAAGGGCACCCCTGCTACCCCTGCATCTGCCAAGGTCCCCCCAGCGCGAGTGGGCACACCAGCCCCCTGGAAAACAGAAACAGCAGCTTCGCCAGCCTACGTGTCACCCCCAGCTATGGCCAGGGGTGCCCAGAGGCCAGAGGAGGACTCTTCAAGCAGTGAGGAATCAGAGAGCGAGGAGGAGATGGCTCCTACCACAGCAGTGGGACAGGTGAAGCTGAGTCTGTTTGGCTGCTTCAGGACCAGCTTTCGTGTATTGTTTGGGCTTCTGTAACACACCTCCCTTCCGTGCCATTCCAGGCAAAATCTGTGGGGAAGAGCTTCCCAGTGAAAGCTGCCTCAGCGCCCACAAAGGGGCCCTCAGGGCAAGGAGCTGCTCCAGTACTTCCCGGGAAGGCAGGGTCTGCAGTGGTCCAGGTCAAAGCTGAGGCGCACAAAGACTCAGAGAGCAGTGAGGAGGAATCAGACCCTGAGGAGGTGGCCGCTACTCCAGCCCAGGTGAGGCCTGGGAGGAGGCAGCCCAGCCCGCCCACACCAGAGCCCAGGGCTGAGGATGGGCCTGTCAGGGCTGCTCTTGCCACATGTGCAGAAGCCTCAGGAGCAACCGTGGCTTAGCCTCGTTCTGTCCATTTTCCACTCTGTCTTTGCCCAGTGGAGCTCCAGGGTCTCCTTTGTGGTCTTTTGAGCTCCCACTGAGATTCCTTATGCTCTCTACAAACTCAGTTGAGTACCCCATCTGCGAGGTGCTGGCCTGTCTGAGGCTCCTGGGGCTCTGGCCTTCAGGGAGTTCCCAGCGTAGAGGTGCGGCATGCATGTGGGCTGGGTTATTCCAACATGGTGTGACAGGGTTGGGAGAGAGAGTGTGCACTGGGGCTAGCAGCGCATGGCCACCGATGACAAATAGGGGTTTTTCAGGAGGGACTGCCTCTTGGAGGAAGTGGCATCTGTACTGGGCTGGAGGCATTGGCAGGCGAAATGGAGTGTTCCGCACAGAGAAACAAGCCTATGCAAAGGCCTAGGGGGTAGGAGAGGACTGGCTTGGGTAAATTACCCCCATTCTGGTGGGGTCTCTGGGGGAGACAGTGTAAACAGCAGGGAGTTTGAAGCCAGACTGCCTGGGCTCAAGTCCCAGCTCTCCTAGCAATGATGAAACCCATCATTCTGTTTATTTTTCTGTAAATTGGAAATCAACCTTCATAGGGTTGAGAATTTAGCAAAATCTCACCTGCTATACTCAGCAAGGCACCTGGGCACAGCAGACTCCCTCATGCCTCACCCTGAAGGTGGGCCGGGCTCACAGGGACCATCTCCCAGCCTGTAAGAGCTGGGAGAAGTGAAGATTGCTCACTCTCAGCACTCGCCCACCCACCATTTATTATTTTTAATTATTGCTCTTTTTTTTTTCAATAGCCACTCAGAAACTAGCATTTCTTTTTTTCTCTGTACAATAGCACACATTTCTGTGGATATTTTTTGTCCCCTCTCACTGTTAACCTTAAGGACCCAGGGTCCTGTGATTCCTCTACTGAGGTTTTAAACAGTGCCTGGGCCCTTGCAGAGTCTCAGCCTAACAGGCTGCTACCCCCTTCTCCCAAGCTACAAACAAATTATAGGCCAATGCCTTAAAAATTTCAGTGTGCGGATTCCTTAAATATTTGTCTTCCCACCCGAGTCTCCCACCTGTACTATGACCTGGGTGTTCATTTGTTTTGGTTTCTAGGAGGAGGAAATTAGAGCTCGAGTTGTTGTTTGGTGACTTGCTCCAGCTCAGGCAGCCAGGGAGGTCAGAGCCGGGCCCCAGAATGCCTGCCCCCTTACTGCTTCCGTAGGCTGCCTCTTGACCAGAACTTTTCCAGCCACAGAAATAGTTAGGCTTTTAGGCCTTACTTTCTCTCAGGGTAAAAAATAGAGGAGCTGGTTTCTGTCTAGGGGCCTAGCCCCATAGCTGTCAGAAGATGATGCCCAGCATCAAGAGGTCTGAGAGCCTCTGCTAAAACAGGCCAGGCTGATAGGAGGACACTTGTCAACTTCCTTTTCTTTGACTTCATCTGAAGGGTGAAGATAATAACTATGTCTCCATTATAAGGTTATTATGAGGATTAAGTGAGATACTTGTATGGCTTCACCCTCAAATGCTGAACACACTAACTGGGTTCCCCACTGCTCAGCATTGCTGGAGTCAGAAATGAGTCAGATGGTCTCTGATCTGCTCTGAGGTACCCAGCCAGCTCAAAGTAAACCATCCATGTGGGAGTTGAGGTTCAAAACAAACAAATTAAAAAATAACAAAGACAGGGTTGGTTCTGAAAAACCAAATATGCCAGAGACTCTGGAAGATGATTCACAATTTAAATGCCATAGGAAGACAGCCTCATGTGAGAAGAGTGAGATGGGCGTCAGTGTTTGATGATTGGCTAGGGTGCCTTCTGGTCCTGACCTGATGTTGGATGTTAATCCTATGTCCTGTGACATTGTTACATCTACTTATCAGTTCTACTTACTTTTAGTAAACTCCTTAGGATTTTGTATATGCAGATCACGTTGTCTGTGAATAAGGACAGTTTTACTTTTTCCATTCTAATCTAGATTGCTTCTATTTCTTTTTCCTGTGTTATTGCACTGGCTCGAAGCTCCAATACAGTGTTGAATGCTGAATATTGATGGTGATCTTTCCCTTGTTTCTAAACCTCTAGGGTAAAGCATTTAAGTCTTTCACTGTATGATTTTAGCTTTAGGTTTTTCATAGATGCTCTTTCTCAAGTTGAAGAAGTTCCCCTCTATTCTTAGTTTGTTTAGAGTTCTTGTCATAAGTTGGAGTTGGATTTTTATAAGGCGTTTTTTTCTGTTAAAGTGACCTGATGTTTTTGCCTTTGTCCTATTGCTATATCACATTAGTTGATTTTCTTTCTTTTTTTTTATTAAGGTATTATTGATATACACTCTTAAGAAGGTTTCACATGAAAAAAACAATGTGGTTACTACATTTACCTATATTATTAAGTCCCCACACATACCCCATTGCAGTCACTGTCCTTCAGTATAGTAAGATGCCACAGATTCACTATTTGCCTTCTCTGTACTACACTGTTTTCCCCGTGATCCACCACACCATGTGTACTAAACAAAATACCCCTCAATCCCCTTATCCCACCCTCCCCACCCGCCTTCCTACACCCCTCCCCTTTGGTAACCACTAGTCCCTTCTTGGAGTCTGTGAGTCTGCTGCTCTTTTTTTCCTTCAGTTTTCCTTTGTTGATATACTCCACAAATGAGGGAAATCATTTGGCACTTGTCTTTCTGTGCCTGGCTTATTTCACTGAGCAAAATATCCTCCAGCTCCATCCATATTGTTGCAAATGGTAGGATTTGTTTCTTTCTTATGGCTGAATAGTATTCCATTGTGTATATGTACCACCTCTTCTTTATCCATTCATCTACTGATGGACACTTAGGTTGCTTCCTTTTCTTGCCTATTGTAAAAAGTGCTGCAATAAACATAGGGGTGCATATGTCTTTTTGAATCTGAGAACTTGTATTCTTTGGGTAAATTCCAAGGAGTGGGATTCCCGGGTCAAATAGTATTTCTATTTTTAGTTTTTTGAGAAACCTCCATATTGCTTTCCACAATGTTTGAACTAGCTTACATTCCCACCAGCAGTGTAGGAAGGTTCCCCTTTCTCCGCATCCTCACCAGCATTTGTTGTTCTTAGGCTTTTGGATGCTGGCCATCCTTACTGGTGTGAGGTGATATCTAATTGTGGTTTTAATTTGCATTTCCCTGATGATTAGTTATGTGGAGCATCTATTCATCTGTCAGTTGGCCATCAGAATTTCTTTGCAGAACTGTCTCTTCATATCCTCTGCCCATTTTTTAATCAGGTTATTTGCTTTTTGGGTGTTGAGGCGTGTAAGTTCTTTATGTGTTTTGTATGTTAACCCTTGTCGGATATGTCATTTACAAATAATTCTCCCATACTGTAGGATGCCTTTTTATTCTGTGATGGTGTCCTTTGCTGTACAGAAACTTAGTTTGATATAGTCCCATGAGTTCATTTTTGCTGTTGTTTCCCTTGCTTGAGGAGATGCGTTCAGGAAGAAGTCGTTCATGCTTATATTCAGGAGATTTTTGCCTGTGTTGTCTTCTAAGAGTTTTATGGTGTCATGATTTACATTCCAGTCTTTGATCCACTTTGAGTTTACTTTTGTGTACGAGGTTAAACAATAATCCAGTTTCATCGTCCTGCATGTAGTTGTCCAGTTTTGCCAATACCAGCTGTTGAAGAGGCTGTCATTTCCCCATTATATGTCCATGGCTCCTTTATCATATATTAATTGACCTTATATGGTTGGGTTTATATCAGGGCTCTCTAGTCTGTTCCATTGATCTATGGGTCTGTTCCTGTGCCAGTACCAAATTGTCTTGATTACTGTGTCTTTGTAGTAGAGCTTGAAGTTGGGGAGCATAATCCCCCCAGCTTTGGCTATTCGGGTCTTTTTGGTTCCATATTAATTGTAGAATGATTTTCTCTAGTTGAAGAATGCTGTTGGTATTTTGCTAGGAATTGCATTGAATCTGTAGATTGCTTTAGGCAGGATGGCCATTTTTTTTTTTAACAATTTATTTTATTTTAGTATCATTAATCTACAATTACATGAGCAATATTGTGATGATTAAACTACCCCCTTCATCAGGTCCCCCCC
>JAQQAC010020790.1:26785152-26861993 GCA_029783875.1 Phataginus tricuspis | reverse complement strand
TTTATAATGGTTATATCTTCTTGTTGGACTGACCCCTTTATCATTATGTAATGTCCTTCTTTATCTCTTGCTACTTTCTTCGTTTTGAAGTCTATTTTGTCTGATACAAGTACTGCAACACCTGCTTTTTTTCTCTTTGTTGTTTGCATGAAATATCTTTTTCCATCCCTTCACTTTCAGTCTGTGTATATCTTTGGGTTTGAGGTGAGTCTCTTGTAAGCAGCATATAGATGGGTCTTGCTTTTTTATCCATTCTGTTACTCTGTGTCTTTTGATTGGTGCATTCAGATCATTTACATTTAAAGTGATTATCGATGGTATTTACTTATTGCCATTGCAGGCTTTAGATTCGTGGTTACCAAAGGTTCAAGGGTTGCTTCTTTACTATCTGAGAATCTAACTTAACTTTCTTGTTAAGTTATTGTGAACGCCATCTGATGTTTCTTTATCTCTCCCTTCCTATTCTTCCTCCTCCTTTCTTTATATATTAGGTGTTTTATTCTTTGCTTTAGTTAGTATTTGGATGGTCTGCTTTCTTTGCTATGATTTTATTTTCTCTGGTGACACCTTTTTAGCCTTAGGGGTGCTTCCCTCTAGAGCAGTCAGTTTAAGATATCCTGTAGTGGTGGTTTATGAGAGGCAAACTCTTTCAACTTTCCTTTGTCTGGAAATTGTTTAATCCCTCCGTCATATTTAAATGATAATCATGCTGGATACAATGTTCTTGGTTCGAGGTCCTTCTGTTTCATTACGTTAAATATATCATGCCCTTCTCTTCTGGCCTGTAAGGTTTCTGTTGAGAAGTCTGATGATAGTCTGATGGGTTTTCCTTTGTAGGTGATCTTTTTTCTCTCTCTCGCTGCCTTTAATACTCTGTCTTTATCTTTGATCTTTGCCATTTTATTCTGTGTCTTGGTGTTGTCTTCCTTGGGTCCCTTGCCTTGGCAGTTCTGTGGGCTTCCGTGGACTGCGAGACTATTTCCTTCCCCAGCGTGGGAAAGTTTTCAGCAATTATTTCTTCAAAGACACTTTCTATCCCTTTTTCTCTCTCTTCTTCCTCTGGTACTCCTGTAATGCAAATATTGTTCCGTTTGGATTGGTCACCCAGTTCTCTTAATATTCTTTCATTCCTAGAGATCCTTTTATCTCTCTCTGCCTCAGCTTCTCTGTATTCCTGTTCTCTGTTTTCTATTCCATTAACAGTCTCTTGCATCTCATCCAGTCTGCTGTTAAGCCCGTTGATGGCTTGTCTGATTTCTGCATAGTCTTTCCTCACTTCCCTCACTTCCTCCGTCAGCTCTTGCACATTTCTCTGTAGATCCGTCAGCACGGTTATGACTTTTATTCTGAATTCTTTTTCAGGAAGACTGCATGTCCATCCCTTCAGGCTCCCTCTCTGGGGTTGTCTGGTTGATCTTAGTCTGGACCATATTCCTCTGTCTTTTCATGGCTATAGAAGAGGTTGCTGGTAGTTGCCACGTATGTCAGCTGGGCTCTTTATGACTTTAAAAAGGAAAAAAAAAGAAAGAAAGAGAAGAAAAAACAACAAACAAACAAACAAAAAAAACGCCCACCGGGAGTGGATTCTGTGGGGATGCTGTAGGTGGCGCTGTTGCTCCACTCTTCCAGAGCCGTGGACGCACTGCTTTGCAAGGCCCTTTATAGCTCTGGCCGGGGTGGGAACGAATGGGAGGCTGTTGATCTCTGTGGGAAGTCTAAGTGCGGCCACCCTTTCCAAGTCGCCAGCCAAGGGGTCCTAAACTCCCCAGGACTCCCAGCCTGCTGGGCTGAGTGTGCCGGAGCGATCCAGTCCTCCGCTGGGCTCCTGTCTCTTTAAGACTGCTGAAAAAAGTGCACGCTTTTCTTCTTTTTTTTCCTTCCTGGAGCCGGCTGCAAGCAACCTAGCGCATTCCCCGCTCAGATCCTGCACCCTCTGTCTCTCCAATCTCCGCTACCCTGCGCGATGTGTGTCAGCGCTCCCCGCGCAGATCACCAGGGCTGGTTATTTCACGGGGTGTACTTCCACTCACCCCCCCGGCTCTGAATCCTCTCCTCCAGCTGGTGCACTTGGGTGGGTGAGCGCTCGGGTCCCACCGGGTCATGGCTCCGTATCTTACCCGCCTCGTGGGGTGCCGAGTCCTCTCAGGTGTAGCTACGTGCTGTGCTTCTGTGTATTCTGGTCTCTCTCTTAGAAATAGTTGTATTTGCTGTGTTTTCGTGCATAAATATAGTGATGGGAGGAGATTTCTGCCGCCCTGCTCATGCCACCATCTTCCTGGACATGAGATCTTCTACTTCTTAAGGGAAACGAAATCCCTGTGCCAGGCCAAACTCCCAACTCCTGCCTTAGGTTTTGTTTCTTTGTGACTGAAACAAGTGCCAAGAAGTCTTTTAAGTGCTGCTGGCAGTCACCTCTGCCTTCAGTGCTGCAGACTAGCAACAGAGCACTCTTTTTTTTTTAATATAATTTATTTTGGTATCATTAATCTACAATTACATGTGCAATATTATGGTTATTAAACTCCCCACTTCATCAGGTCCCCCCCACCAACCCCATTACAGTCACTGTCCATCAGCGTAGTGACATGCTATAGAATCACTACTTGTCTTCTCTGAGTTGTACAGCCCTCCCCGTGCCCCCCCAACATTACATCTGCTAATCGTAATGCCCCTTTTTCCCCCTTATCCCTCCCTTCCCACCCATCTTCCCCAGTCCCTTACCCTTTGGTAACTATTAGTCCGTTCTTGGGTTCTGTGAGTCTGCTGCTGTTTTGTTCCTTCAGTGTTTTTCTTTGTTCTTATACTCCACAGATGACTGAAATCATTTGATACTTGTCTTTCTCCCCTGGCTTATTTCACTGAGCATAATACCCTCTAGCTGAGCAATCTTGTCTTGCTGAGACAAAGGGTTGAAGCTGCTAGCCCTGCCCTCAAGGCGCTCATATTATGGGCCCTGGTGAAGTAACTAGACTATTGGAGGATATTCTGGTAATGCTCTGATGACGCTGGGAGAACAGGTCTCTGAGAGGCCAGAAGAGGAGATGATTAAGCTGAGCTTGAAGGAAGACCGTGGGTTCACCAGCACAGAAGTAGAGAGAGGCATTCAAGGTTGGCATGGTGTGCAAAGTGTATATAAACACAGCACTACAGCCTCAGGTTTTAGTGGTTTCTGACTCATGCATCCCCTCCAAGTTGAGAGTCAGCCCTGGAAAGGGGGTCAGCAGAGTGGAGGCCTGTGGTTCCAGTGGCTGCAGGGCATGCCAGGCCAGCAGCTGTCCCTGGCGCGCATGCAGGAAGCCCTCTCTACCTCCGTGGAGAGCCAGCACATTGTAGGAGTTGCTGCTGTTTGGCTGCGGTTACCCCACCCCTGGTCCCTCAGTTGTGCTCCCCGCTCAGCTAACACCCCTGCTCCCCCTCCACATACTTGTCTCCTCAGAAGGAGGGTGACTCTAAAACTGCCAAAAGCAAGACCCTGACCCCTGCCCCACCGGAGAAAAATGCAAAGGGATCCTCGGAGAGCAGTGATGAGGAGCTGCCGGCAAGCCAGGTAGGCTGAGCCTTCCGAGACACTGCAGGCTTGGGCGGGCAGGGCAGGGCAAAGGTTTCCCACTTCGGCAGCACCTCACAGTTCCTCCAAGCTCTTTCCTCTGTTTTGACACATTCATTTTCACAATAAACCCTGTGAGGGAGGCAGCAGAGCAACATCGAACCTCCAGGTGTCAGAGCCCGTGGAGGGTCAAAGCCGGCTCTCGCACACCCTAGCTCTGGGACCCTGGGCACACCCTAACCATTCTAAGGCCAGGCATTTCAGCTGTACACTGGGTAACAGCCCTCCTTCCTGGGTCTGCCCTCGTGCCGAAGCAGGACATACTGCCCGACGGAGTGCCTGCCACTGGCAGGAGGGTTGTCAGGAATCCGCCTGAGTTCAAGTGATTTCCCCAAATTCTCATGGCCCTGAGGAGCCAAGGATGCCGGCACCCTGTGTGTGCCCACTTCCTGTCTGGGTCCGGCAGCCTTCTCTGTGGGGCTTGTTTCCATGGGCCTGGTCTGAGACTTCGTGCAGTTCCCCATGGCACATCTTCACCTGCTCTGTTACCCTGGCTGCCCTCCTGAGGTGGTGCTGCTGAGGGTCGGCCAAGCCCAGTTTGTCTCCCCAGCTCCAGAGGCCTGAGTCCACCAGGCTGGTGTGCAAGCCGGTGTATGAGCTCCAGGCCTTCCTGACAGAAGACACTGCCCTCAGTCCTCCTCTAGTACCAAGCATCCCAGAAGCTTCTGCAAGGCCCCTCAGGGACACTGGGAGTCCCACAGCTCCCAGACCAATGGGGTCTTCTCAACCATCTCCCCTTACATGTCATACCACATGCTGATCAGTCCATTAACAAGGCAAGCTGCCGCTTGCACACCCCCAGTGATGGGGCGCTCGCTGCCTTTCTCAGCACAGATTACAAAAGTAGTGATGAACAACTGCACCTAACCAGTCACTTCCTGCATGCCTGGCCCTGTGCTAAGTCCCATATTCATTCTGTTTAATCCCCACGACAGCCCTGTGAGGATAGGTTCTCCTTTTATTCCCATTTTAAGGAGGGAAGAATGGACCTCCGAAGTTAAGTGTACCATCCCAGCATCAAAAGTCTGGTGGTAAATGGACAGACCTAGTGTTTGAACTCAGGCTGTTCACACTCTGACAGGCTCTCGGGCACTACCTCAACACTTCCCTCCCCAGGAAGGAAGAAAGCCGAGCTCAGGCACTGCCCTCTGGCTCTCTGTGAAACCTTAGAAAACCGCGTGCTTCTCTGAGCAGGAGCTAAACAGCAGGGAGGGAGGGGGCGACTAGCCCAATTAAAATGAACAGCATGCTTAAACTGAACCATTTAATTGGTACGTTAGTCCTGAAGATTCTGGAGTCCCTATTAAAAAAGAAAGGGAAAAAGTCAGCAGTTTGTGCATTCCCCTGGGAGGACACAGGGAAGGCAGCACAGCCTGGGGAGGAAGCTGCAGCCTCCTCCTAACTGAGGGATTTAGCTCCTTAATCCCCAGCTCGCTAATTATGATTATTATTGTCATTATACATTTATCAAGCACTTCTCTACTGACAAGTTTCGCTCTGCTTTTATTATTAGCCCATCAGACGGGGAAAGGGATCAGTGCCAAGGTGGAGGCAAAGCCCCAGGCTGGCAGGCAGAGGGGATTGTGGCTGCATTCCCAGGCCCCTCACTGTGCCTCAGTCTCCCCACTTGCGAGGGTAGGGCCCACCCTTTTGCTCTGAGAGACACTGGCTCAGCCCTGGGGCCTTAATCCCGGGGCAGGGTCTGTGCTGGGGCCTGTGGTGGGCACCAAATTAAAAACACCTGGGCCCTGCACTCAGCATTTCAAGTTGAGTCAGAGAGAAAAAGGAGAAACTTAATTTAGGGTATTGAATCAGAGGCTAGCATGACTGGTCCTGGAGGGAGCTCATGTCTGGTTCCTGGACAGCTAAATTCCAGTCCTGGCTCTGGTACCAGTTTTCCAGTCACCCTGGGTGAGGCTACTTGCCCTCTGTGAGTCCCCCGCTTCTCAGCCACTGGGATGAGACTCACTAGTGGCAAGTGAACCATGGAGACCCCAGGCTGCATCCCCAGAGAGTGGGGTGGGGCTGGCCACCTAGGAGTTCTGAGAGAGGCTCGCTCTTAGCACAGAGCGACCTCTGGCGCCTTTGTGGCTGCGTCCCATCCCCAGGGTCAGCAGCCTGGGTCAGTCAGCTCCCCACCTCCACTCTGCCCCAAACTGGAATGAGGTACAGTTGTGAGGAGCTCAGCCGTGACAGGATTCAGGCCCTGCAGTAGGAAGGGAGTCCTGGCGTTCCCTGTGGGCCCTTGCTGCCCAGCGTCTACAGGGGGGCCCAGCCAGATGTTCAGGCTGCTCCAGCCTCCAGTGCGCCTTTGACCCCAGAAGGAGGGCCCTTGTCAGCCTTGTGTGTACTGGGCTTTGCAGCTTCCAGAACGCGTCAGAGCCCTTCCAGTGAGGGAGCCCCGCCTGGGATTACTAAGAGCCCCTTCAGCAGGTGGGCAACAGGCCCATGAAGTGCAGGGCCTGACCACACAGTGCAGTCGTGGCAATGATGGGATCAGAAGCGAGTACCCCACGTCCCTGCGCAGCGTGGCCTGCGTCTTGAGCTCTGCTGTCGTAGCGCTGTACTCGCACTCGGGCCTCAGCCGAGTCTGCCTTGTGCCCCTGCCCTGCCCCCAGCCCAGAGGCGGCGCGGGCGGAGTGGGCGGCGTGGGCGGCGCGCGCGGAGCGGGCGGGTGCAGTGAGGAGGAGGCTTTGGCTGCCGAGTTGCTCTTAACATCCCAGACGCTGTTTGCCCCGGTGGGTTCGCCGCCTCTCCATCCCCAGCAATCTGTTCCTCTGTCTTCTCACATATATATAGATCCCCTCCCTCCACTGTAAACCTTCTCCCACTTCCCACCCTTCTCTTCTTTATCACGGGGGAAGGAAGGCTCTGGAAGTGGCAGATCAAAGCAGCTGCAGGGGAGGCTGTTTGGCAGTGACAGGAAGGGCCCGGCCCGGCAGCACTGCCAGCTTCAGGCAGCACCTTTTTGCTCTGCTTTTCACTTTAGTTCCCCACAACCCCAGGGGCGGGGCGGCGGGCAGGGAAGGGTGTGGTGGATGAGACCGGCTCCCAGTCTGGGGCCTTGGGCAGCAACCTCCTGCGGCCGAGTCTCCCCACGGTCCAGAGAGGGAGTGACAGCCGCACCAGATCTGACCCTTGAGGAATGGACAGCAGACTCACTTGGCTCATGACTCAGGCACTGGAGGGGCCCTTGCGTGCAGTGGGCATGTCCCACTGGAGCTGCGGTTCCCAGATAAAGAACCCCCGCAGACCATCCTCAGCCTCAGCAACCCTGAACTCGTGACTAGGCTCATTTCAACCAAACCCTCCACTCAGTTCCCAGAGCACCTGGATTACATTAAAAAAAAAAAAAAATGAAAAAGTACAACCACAGTACATCACACCTAAAAAAACTGGCCTTTCTGATAGCCCCGCCCCATTTCCCTGATTGTCTCATGAATGATAGTTTTAGATCTAATGTTCACAGATAAGGACCCCATACTGCATTGGGTCCCTTAAATCTTAATCTGTTGGTTTTCCCCTGTGCAGTTTGTTACAGATACTGGATTGATGTAGCTGGGTCACTGCATCCTGGGCCACATCTTGGAGGCTATATTGGAGTCTCTGGGATGGGGACAATTAGACTGTAAACAACTTCCCAGGCAGCTGAGAGGCACACTGCTCAGAGCACCCACTCACCAAGTGTCCATCTCTGGAGTCAGCCAGATGAACGAAGTCTGAACTGACTGTTCTGGCCCTGACGCTGCTTCACTTAGGCAACTCTCCTCCCCTCTCTGACTTGCAGTTTTCCCACCTGTAGAGTGGAGCTAATTCTGTTGACCTCAGGGGTTCATGTGAGGGTCACATGGGCTCCTGTGAGGTGCTGTGCTGGGTCTTAGCAGGTGCACAGGCTGGGGTGAGCTGGGAGTGCCCCGGGCAGCTGAAACAGCCTCTGTGCACAGCTACCCTGAGCTCTCTGGACCCCTTGCCTTGTGAAACCCTCCCCCACCCATTTTTCCCTGTTCCTGGCCAAGCCTTTAATCACTGGGGGGGTGTGTTTTGTTTTTGTTTTTCAAGGTGATTAAACCCCCTCTGATTTTTGTCGACCCTAATCGTAGTCCAGCTGCCCCAGCTGCTACCCCCGCACAAACCCAGGCTGCGAGTGCCCCCAGGAAGGCCCGGGCCTCAGAGAGCACGGCCAGCTCTTCCTCAGACAGCGAGGATGAGGACGTGATCCCTGCTACGCAGTGCTCCATTCCTGGTGAGCGCGGGCCCGCCCTGCAGGGCTGACTCCCCTGCTGCCACTGTGGGCTCGCTGGGGAGCAGCCGCCTGCACACACACCCCCACTGCGCCCCGGAGGGAGAGGATGCTTTCTGAGTCACACAGTGAGTCGTTGGTCAGGGTGGACTCAACCCGGCCTCTGGACTCTGCTTGGTGCATCCCGGTGAGGAGGGACTGTCTCAGATCCCCAGTTCTGGAGGAATATTTGCCAGGGCTTCTGTGCCTGCTCCAAAGGGTGGAACCCAGACCAGTGGCTAGAAGCTGCAGGGACCATGTTTCCACACAGTCTAAGGAAGAGCTTCATAACAGCTGACTGCTTGAACAGGGCAAGGCTGTGAGGTGGTAGTGAGCCTCCCATTCCTGGTGGCATGTGAAGGGGTGCGGGAATCCCTAACTAGACATTGTAGGGAAAGCTGCCATCAGTGGGAGAGAGGGCCAGATCTAGGATCTTTAGACATCTGAGAATCTGTGGTTCTGACAGTGATAACAGGGAAATAGTTAATACTATTATAACATTTTTTATGAAGATATTAGTAATCCTGATGAAGGGGGTAGTTTAATCATCACAATATTGCTCATGTAATTGTAGGTTAATGATACTAAAATAAAATAAATTGTAAAAAATAAAAAAAAAAGATATTAGTAATACCTGATCTTGGTAAGCTAATCAAGAAATACAGATTAGCACAAAAGAAAAAATACCACTGTAATCTCACTGCCTGGGATAATAACTGTAACGACCGTGTGACTGTTGTCTTTACAAGAACCTAAAAGACCTTGTTCCTGGTGAGACCATACTATACTACACACATAATGCTGAATAATCTTTACTTGATATGTTGAGACATTACACGTTTACAGTGTGATCCTTGGTGGTGGCAAAGTAGCCCTCAGAGTAGAGGTACCAGAGTTTATTTAGCCAGTGCCATGTTGGAGGATACTGAGGTCCGGCTTGGGGGTATTTCGGACTGTCATAAACAGCGCTACAGTGAACAGTGACCTTTGCAGATGGCCGTGTGGCACTCCTGAAGACTAGTTTGAAGGCACAGATTCTCATTTGGCGCCAGGGCTCCTGCCCATGACTCAGAAGCAGCTGAGGGGGACACTGGAGGTCTGAGGTGTAGGGAGGGGCCAAGGAGAAAGCCTGGGGTCACAGCAACCTGTGAGCTCCCTGAGCCTTGTAACCTGGAGGCCATGGCAGCTCCTGCCTGAAGGGCTTGGGTCAGGGGAGGCATCAAAGGGGCTTGTGCCACCTGAGCCCCGAGTGCATGTCCCGTCCCCAGGAAGGGCTGATAGTGGGTACTGCTGCAGCTGGTGAGGCCGTGGGGGCCTCTGGGCCCTGACGTGCCCCTTTCCTGCTCCATTTCAGCCATTAGAACCAATGTGCTGGCTGTGCCCACAGCCCCCCAAAGGACAGCCCCCAGAGCCAGTGCTGTTGGGGCCAGCAGCAGTGCGGGGCCCGGCCGGGTGTCAGAAGTCAAGAAACAGGAGGCATCAGCCACCCAGGTACTTGGCAGGCAAGGGAGGGCTGTGTGGGCCGCAGGGGTGAGGGGCTCCCTGCACTCCCCACCATACCCACTCGTGCTGCCAGGTGGGACCACGATTCCCCTCCCCAGCCCCTCACAGCCAGAGCCTTTCCTGCCTGCCAGCTGCAGCCCCGGGCGGACTCTGGAGGTGCCTTTCAGTTGTTAGAAAGAGTAACCTGGGAGCACAGCACCTGGGCCGGGCCAGCGCTGCCCCGCGCCCGCCGCCAGCTTTTCCAGTGTGGCTGCATTTGATGTGTTTGTTTTTCCTCTCAGTTCCCAAATCCATGAACAGAAGTTGCCCTTTCTTAGTGCCCATAATACTGTCTGTTAGCAGTCTTCCCAGCCTTCACCACTTTCTGTGTTTTTATTTGGTCCTTTCCTACATCCCCAAACTGGGCAGCGCATAGCTAATGGCCCAATTGTTCAAATGCTACACCTGCTGTCCCCTCCACAAGAGAGGGCTGAGACTTGTGGGATCCGGCAGGGCCAGAACTGAGGTCTCCACTCCCAGGCCTTTGCTCTTGCGGCCGTGTCGGTTTGTTTTCCCATATTATGCATGCTGCCTCTTTTTACCGAGAGGGCAGGGGAGAGTGGGGGTGGGCCATTTGGGGTGATGGGCACCCCCAGTTCAGAGGGGCTCCTCAGGAGCCACAGCCCAAGAAGGGCTTCCTGGAAGCAGGGGAGCTGGGTGGGTAGCCAGGCTGTGGTCACTGTACCCAGCAACCTGCATCCGCTCGGCCATCAGCCACCAGGTGGTGCTGAGCCTCTGGCCATGCCAGGCACTGGGCATGCAGTCAGAAGGAGGCAGGACGGGTCCCTGCCCTCGTGGGCCAGTGAGTGCGGAAGCAAAAAAATGGAGTACTCACCACCTGGTGGGTACTGTGAAGGAAACTGAGCATAAACTAGAGAATAACGGGGTGACCTCCTTTGGGAAGGAAAGGCTGGGGTGACGCACCCCAGGAAGCCACACTGACTCTGGAGAAGCAGCTAGGCCAGGGGGAGCTGGGGGTACTCCAGGCAGGGAAACCCAGGTGCAGAGGCCGTCTGGGAAAGCACTGGGGTGAGAGCGGGAGGAAGGCGGAGCAGCTGGAGGAGGGGTCTGGGTCTGGCGCTCAGCAGCTGGAGGTTCTCAGTGAGGCCTCACACCCAGCTCCTTGCCCGTTCTCTTGCTCTGCCTGCCGGAGGTGTGGGGAGCGGGAGCAGCACCAGGGGGACCACTGTGGCGGTTATGGAGCCACCAGCTAGAGTCCTGTCCCAGTGAAGGCCCAGATCGGGTAGTGGGGCCTAAGCCACTCCCCTCCCTTGGGATGGGAACTGTCTTTGGCCTCTGCAAACAATATGATTGGCTCAGAACCTGAAGCCTGGCACCATTCCCTGCCCGTATGGCAGGATTGCCCTTCTGATAACTGCTCAGTCCCCCACTGCAGCCCTGTGGCTCCTCCTGCAGACAGAGTTCCCTCCTACCCCAGCCAGACAGGATCTAACCAGGGACTGGTATAGACGGTATTTGGGAACCCAGGAGTCTCAGGGCTGTGCTTGGCTGTCCACAGGTACCAAAGAGGAACCCAGCTCACCTCCCACTGACCCAGGCTGCCCTGAAGGTCCTCACCCAGAAAGCCAGTGAGGCCCAGCCTCCTGCTGCCAAGACCTCACCTTCAAGTGTGGTGAGCTTGGGGGTGGGGGAGGAGGCCATGCCCCGCCCGGAGGGCCCAGTGATCAAAGACCACAGTGGGGAAAAGCGAGGGCCCGGGCAGTACCAGCACGAACCTGCCCTGTGCATTTAGCTCACACTTCCCTCCCTGGCCTCTGCTTATCTGAGAGACCTGGGGGTGGGGTAAATGTAGCTGCAAGCTAAGCAACTGTAGGCTACCCAGCGCCTGGCCCACACCGCAGCTGAGCCACTCCTACCACCAGGTCTTATTTCCCCTAACTTTTCCTGCCTCTTTCTCCTCTCACCATATTAGATTGACAGTGCTCTGGGAACACTCCCTGTGACAAGTCCCCAGAGCGCCCCTGTGCAGGCCAAAGTGACCAACAAGCTCAGAAAACCTGAGGTTCCTGCAGTCCAGCGGACCATGGCCACTCCCTCGGGATGCCCCAAAGCCAAGGCCTCCAGGACCTCAGATGACAGCGAGGACAGCAGTAGCGACTCTTCTGGGAGTGAGGAGGATAACAAGGGGCCCCAGGCGGCCCTGTCAGCCCCCAAGCTGGGTGAGAGTCCCGGGAGAAGGCTGGCAGGCCTAGAGGTAGAGACACAGCTAGCGGAGCCCTAGGCTTAGGCCTCTGCTCTCGGTTTCCACTGGTCCTGCTGTATGGGACATGATACCCACACGGGGCTTCCATCCCCCCTACCTGAACAACCCCACGAGGAAGTCGGTCCAAGTGATGCTACAGATCTTGTGATTTTGCTGTTTGCCCACTCCCAGCTTTTGGTATCAGGCCCAAATTCCAGGGCCATGCATGCCCCAGCACCACAGGGAAGCAGAGAAGTATAAGTAGGCTTTGGGAATTAGAACAGAAGGTTCTGGCATGCAGGTGTTTCACTTGGATGCTGTGAATAGCAGTTGACCTTGAAAGGGCGCAATGGGAGCAGATGTTGAAGCCTTGGGCCGGAGGGTAAGGCGCACAGAAAGGGACCAGGCCCTCCTGGGGGCCCTCCTGAAGCTGGGACTCCTACCAGGATACCTGTGCTTCTCCAGCAGGTCCAGCTCCCTCCAAGAGGGAGACATTGGTGGAGGAGACCACAGCAGAGTCCAGTGAGGATGAGGTGGTAGCACCTTCCCAGGTAACTCCATGGGGGATGGCTGGCAACCCAGGGATCTTGGGGCAGAAGCTCCAGGCTAGGTTTCTGCCCGTCTGGTGCAGTCTAGGTGCAGGACGTCCCTGGATCAGGGGCCTGAGCCCTTCCTTTTGCCAGGGCCCTGGGCAGGGTCTTGTCTGTATGGCGCCAGGCTGTCTTCTCCTCAGATGCCCCATTTCAGTGTTAAAGTCTTTAATTGACTGACTCTTGGAGGCTGTAGAAGGACCTGCTGCAACTTTAGATGATTCCCAGATAAAAACATTGTTCAGTGAGATGGGATTTCTTTTAAGGTTACCATCTGTACATAGCAAATGCTAGGGATTTTCCATTCACATTAGTAACTAATTTCCTTTTCATATATGCTTGTCTAAAGTACATATTGATTAAAACAGTGCAGGAGGTACACAAAAGGTCTGGTGGATGCCCTGCCTGGCTCGAAACGGTTGGCCTGAGCCTAGGGCTCCCGGGCTGGTCTCTTCCAGCAGGCCATGCCCTCAGGGCGGGGAGGAGCAGGTCCTGGCTTCTTTCACACTGGGCTTCGTCAGTCTCTCCTCTCAGGTTATGTAAACCCTGGGCTGACTCCAGCCAATTCCCGGGCTTCAAAGACCACTCCCAGGCCAGACCCCAGACCCTCAGCTTCTACCCTGGCCACCAGAGGAGCCCCAGACGGCAAGCCAGAAGCGGGGCCGCAACAAGCAGCAGGCACTGTGTCTCCTAAAGCAGGTGAGTCGGGCACAGGAAGGACACAGCAGGACTTGGGGGGACAGGTCCTTCTGTCCTTCCCTCAGCAACACTCACACCAACAGGGTCTCATCTGTACCGGAGCCTCTCCACATGAGGCCCGGCACCCCTGCATCAGGCCTGGAGGTGGCTTGTCAAGGTGCAGGGGGACCCCACACCCACATGTCTGGCTCCTGCAGCCTGGAACAATCGGGAAGTCAGGTCCTCCGGCCCTGTGGGTACAGCCCTGCCCTAGAGGAGGTGGGTGCACCTGGACAGAGTGGGTCTGGCTCCCCCTAGATGTCCCTGTTGACTCCTCTTCCTAATGAATGGGCTCATGGTGTGAGCCGTAAGGACCCAGGACAGCTCAGGCAAAAGGCAAGACCCATGTTTGGAGAGGTCCCAGCTCATGGCAAAGATCCCGGGGGGTGAGCTGACTCGCTGTAAAGCCTCAGACGAGCCCCTGGCCACCCTGGGCTTCTGTGTCTTAACCATGGAAGATGGGGGTTGGTACATCCAGTCAGTGTTAAGGTGTGACATGCACAGAAAGCAAACGTAGTTTCTGGAGGGCAGACTGGAGGGCTCAGGTCACCCAGCCTGGGGCATCACCCACCTCTGATTTGGCCAGTGCTGAGGAACAGGTATCAGATGGGCACAGCTGGCACCGTCCTAGGGGCTTGCCAGCCTGATCGTCTATGGTGTTTGCAGACATGGGGCAGAGAGGCGGGTTGTGGGAAAGAGGCTGCCAGGGCCAACTGCCTTCCGGCTTCTGCCCTCCAGCAGACCCCGCCCTTGCCAGGGAGGCCCAAGGACAGAACTGGGCCTCTGTCCGTCTGGGGACTCCCCCGGCTCAGTCTGCCTCGCCCGTCCGCCCAGCCCACCCCAGCTCTGGAGCTAGAACCACTTCAGACCCCACCCTGGGGCCCACCGCACCCTGCAGGGAACGGCCCCAGCCTCATGGCGTGGAAGAGGGCCCCTGGGGATTTCAGGGCAGTGCCGTCAGTCATGTCCCGGGCCTTGGGCTGTTAGCTGCAGCGTGCCGGGGCCGGGCCAGCAGAGGAGGCATCACGCACCCTCACATCCTCCTCCCCAGAGCTCTCTTCGTGGGAGGCGCGTGTGACAGGGAGACATTTTAGAGGGGGCTGTGCAAGGTATTTTTCACACACGTAGTCAGCACACAATTATCAAAAGGAGGACAGAGGCGTGGAAAATTCTAAACAAAGGCAGCACCAGAAGTCACTCTGGCAGGCAGTAAACCTGCTTAGTCAGCCGCCACATACATACCACCCATCACCCCCGGACTGCCTGGAAGGGGGATCTGTGTATGGATGGGCTTTGCTTTTATTATGAATCTGTGATTGTAGAATAGGGCACCCTTGCTATTCATCCCACCCCTCAATTGACAAACAGGGAAACTGAGGCTGTGGAAGGCGTGGAGTCACAAAGCAAGTTGGTGGTGGTCAGACCTAGAACCCACGTCTCCTGCCTCACAGCCCCGGACTCCTGACTAGATGATACCGTCTCCCTCCTGTCTGACCTTCCCTTTTGTTGATTGATTTCAGGCCCTTTCATTAACATTGTGGAGTCATTTTCCATCCCTACTCTGAACATTGCATTTTTAGTGTGAGGAGAAAAAGAGCCCTAAGTTGGAAGCTGGTAGGAAGGTGTAGGGCAAGAGATCATTCGGGGCCAGAGTGATCGCTGGGCCGCGCCCTCCCGCGTGTGCCGCTAACTGAGGAGGTCGGTTCTGTCCCTGACCCCCCGGGCTCTGGTTCCATGAAAGGTCTGTTTCCCAATTCCTCCAGATCCATGACCCCAAGTCCTCTCTCCACAGGCAGAAGAGAGGCCAGCTCCACACCTCAGAAGCCCCGGAAGCCCAAGAAAGGAGCTGGGAGCCCCCAGGCCTCGATGCTGGCCCTGCAGAGCGACATCTCTCAGCGCCTCCTGAACGAGCCCTGGCCCCTGAGCGAGGCCCAGGTGCAGGCCTCGGTGGTGAGGGTCCTGACCGAGCTGCTGGAACAGGAAAGGAAGAAGGCTGTGGATGCCGCCAAGGAGAGCAGCAGGAGGGGCCGGGCGGGCCACAAACGGAAGCTGTCGGGAGACCAGACGGCCACCAAAGCGCCCAAGAGCAAGAGGCAGCAGCAGCTTGCGGCTGGGGGGGACAGGGAGGGCGCCGTGTCCCTGGAGAAGGCCCCCAGGACCCCCAAGGGGAGATCCAAGGGCGACAGACTGAGCGGGGACGTCAAGGAGAAGAAGGAGAGGCCCGAAGGGGAGCTGGGGCTGGAGAAGGTGGAGGGTGGAGGCCAAGGCGACCCAAAGACCAAGAAGGAGAAGAAGCTGGACAAGAGTAAGTGGCTGCCGCACCCCGAGGGCCCTTTCCAGGCCTTCTGCCACACAGCCGCTGGGGAAGGGTTTGCCCAGGCTGCCAGGGTCAGGTAACAGCAAAGCCAGCACTGGATCTGGGACTGAGGCTTACCCACAGGGCCTACCTACGTACACTCTGGGCTTCAGGCCTCCCAGGGGCCAGCCGCCCCCGACGGAGCTCTGCGCTGGACTCTCCCTCGGGGGGCCTCATTCAGCCCTTGCGCCAGCTCTGTACCATAGGCAATACTTTATCCCTTGTTTACAGGTAGAGTATCTTTTTGAATTGTGCAAGTTTTAAGAAGTAATCTAAAGAATAAGTAGTAATAGTCCAGGTAGTCTCTGGGTGGCACCGAAATCATAAGACTAGCCCTGAAGCCCCTCAAGCCAGGACAAGTGGTCACAAAGACCTGTGTGCCAGGGTTTTGATGGCTCCCCGAGGTGGGGGAGAGCTGGGGACTCGGCGCTGTGCAGAGTGAGGCCTAGAGTTGCCCTGCGCTGCTTCCAACAGCGACCACAATGCAGAGGATTAACATCTGTTGTTTAGGAAGGTCACTTTCTTCCCTTAGAAAAAAAAGACAAGGAGAAAAAGGAAAAGAAGAAGAAAGCAAAAAAGGTCTCAACCAAAGATCCTAACTCACCATTCCAGAAGAAAAAGAAGAAAAAGGTAGAGTTTTTGAGGAGTCTCAGGCCAGAAAAAGGACCCAAACCGAGCCCCCAGGCTGATGGGATCAGCCCCAGCCCCTTCCATTCTCGGGGTCCGGCGGAGCAGGGTGGGGCCTGCGAGCCGCTACACCCTAGAGGAGAGCAGGGGCAAGGGGCCGCCCTGAGGAGGAGGCGCGGGTCTGTGCGTGTGGGCTCTCCAAGTGTCCTGCCTTAGCCCGTGAGGCAGATGGATGTTCTTGGGGTTGGTGAAGATGAGACGCCCTGGTTTGGGGGCTAGGCACGCTGTTGCAGGTTTCCAGGCGAGAGGAAACATTCCCTGCGGGTTCCCCACACCCCTCTGCTTCATGGGCGACAGAGGCTGATGACCTGAACAGGGGAACTTAGGCGCCTTACATGGGGTTCTTCCCAGACCAGCAGGGCCTCAGCTCTGTTCAGAGAAGCTGAATGTCTGTTGCTACAAACTCCTCCCTTCAGGGCACAGAGGGCGCTGTCCCTGCCCTCAGGGATCCCTGCATACGTGGTGTGTTCTAGGGGAGCCTCCCATTTTCTGGAGGGAATCGTCACGTCCCCTCCTGGTTGGGGCAGCGTGGGTGGGAGATGCTCCAGGCACAAGAGCCTCTCACACTTCTCTCCCCACAGAAGAAGCAGCAGAACTGACTGTCTGAGGGGACAAGGCCAAAGGTACGCTTCCTGGCCCAGGAACCCCTGGTGAGGGCAGGTGGGCAGCTTGCCTCTGCCATGGTCCCCAGGGGCCAGGCAGGCCTGGTAGGGGGCCCCGGGGGGGAGGGCGTCTGGAGAAAGTGGTTCTTTCCCTCAAGGTCAGTGGGGTGATGCTAGGAGCCAGGTGGAATCAGAAGGATCCAGAACTGTAATGACAGTGGCTGGCGCGGAGCCCTGAGCACCCGCCCCAGTGCCTCAGGAGGTAGAACGGGACGGCGCCTCCTTGTAGCTGAGGATAAGGCTTGAGGTCAGATACAGCTCGGACTCTCCCTCGCTGCTGTCCCGTTCCTTTTCCTGATGAGTTTGTAACAAGGGCATTTCCTCATGGGAAAGAAGATGGTTTGCTCAGGATAAGCCATTTGGGTGGATCTGTGCCGCCTCGGTGGTGGTGAAGGGTTAGGTGGCCAGGCTGGCCCCGCAGGCCCCCACGCGCACACGCACACCCCTGCCTTATCCCGCAAGGCGGGCGCCCCCGAGCCTGCCCGGGCCGGCGGTGAGGCCCGGCCCGAGTGCTACACATGGTCGGCGCCGAAAAGTACCTGCTGTGGCCACTTAATGCTCCTGCCCGGCGTCAGAGATGCTAGGTCATGATTTTATTCTCTTCTCTTTGGTGGAGGACTAGATCAGGAAATCTTACCTCTGGGTGTGTTTCCTTTCCTCAGGGACTTAGCCAAGTGGCAGCTGGCCCCATGCCTCTGGCCACATGGGCTGGAATTGAATTTTCAACTTCCCCTCCCTTCCCAGAAGGCAGCCAGCCACAGTGAGGCGCCGGCCGGGCCCCGGAGCCTGCAGAGCCTGGTCGCGGAGGAGGACGCGGGCCCAGCTCATGTGGCTCCACTTGCTGACCCTGCGCTGACTTCTGTCCCAGCGGACGCTTCATATAGATGTGTACAGTATATATATATTTTTTAAAGTAACCTGCACCTCCCCTCTCAAGCCACCGTGCCCAGAGGCCTCAGGACTTCACGCCTCTACCCTGCAGATGCAGTGAGGCCCAGCCTGTGGGTCCTTCCATATCCCTGGTCTCCAACTGATGCTGAGACTTTGTCCTCCTTTTATTAGTTTTTCCCTGTTTTGTTGGGGAGTGGAGGCGGGGGGTGGGTGGTTTGACTTGTTTGTTTTTTGTAAGAACTCAGAAAATAAAAGACTTAAAGAAAGGTACAAGTTCCCAGTGCATCCGGGGCAAATGTTTTGCAATTGACTGCTTCTTGGAAGGGAGTCTGGCTGACAGTTGGAGGTGAACAAACCATCACTCGGAATTTGTTCGTGACTGTGTGTGTAGTAAGGTGCTGGGATACTGTGGTGAGTGGGTCGGATGGTTTTCCAGAGCAACTACGAGGTGCCCTGGGTGCTGAATTGGGGTGGGGAAGGCTTCCTGGAGGAGGTGGTATCTAGGCTAAGGGGACATCAAGCATGGCTGTGGTTGGCTTCCAGGTGCTTGGGTAGGCCAGGCGAACACCAGAGGGGCTCGGGTAGGCCAGGCGAACACCAGAGGGCTTGGGTAGGCCAGGCGAACACCAGAGGGGCTTGGGTAGGCCAGGCGAACACCAGAGGGCTTGGGTAGGCCAGGCGAACACCAGAGGGGCTTGGGTAGGCCAGGCGGACACCAGAGGGGCTTGGGTAGGCCAGGCGGACACCAGAGGCAAGAAGCGGAAGGGGGCCTTCTGAGCCGCCTCTGGGGAGGACTTGAGGTGGGGGCGGGCCCTCTTGCCCCTGGGAGAGCAGAGGTGTGGCTGCACAGCAGAGCAGGAAAGCCCCGTAGGACTGAGCTGCCTTCCTGTCCTGCTAACAAAGGCTCTGCGGTGATGAAGGCAAGAAGCGGATGGACTCGAAAGAGATGTCAGGGTGATGTGTACGGGACGTGACGATGGTCAGCAGTGAGTGTGGAGTGCCAGAGGTCGTGGACGTTTGTCTCCAAGGCTTTCAGTGTTTTGCTAGAGACAGCAGGAGGCCACGCAGGAACAGTGCACAGCTGGAGGTCTTGGACACCCACGTCGGCATCCAGCTGTACCCTTAACTCGGGCCTTAGGCAAGGTCCTGGGTAGCCCCTGCCCTGAGTGTGTGGGTCTGCACCCGAGGCCGTGGAGTGGTGCTCTGCTGGGCTTCGTCCGCCCACGGCAAGTCGTCACACTTAAAATGGAGAGATTCACTGAGCTTCTGGCTTTAGGTCCTTCTGGGCACGAGCCCCCGGCTCTCCACGGCCCTGCTCCCCGGTGGTCCCAACACCAGGGCCTCGTGTCGGTGCCATCCGTTGTCACACTTAAACTGTTCTTAGGATAGACATGAGAATGGGGACACGGAAAAATGGTGGTGGACCAAGAAGAGCTTGTGCTTAAAGAACTGGGGGCAAGAGCTTTCTCTTTGGAAGGAAAGAGTATTCCTGTGTGTTAACATGGAAACCAAGTGTGTCTGTGTCCAAAGACTCCAAGCCCCACAGTCCGTCTTGGCCCCATGGGCACCTGTGTTTTGGTTCACTAGGCTGTGTCCTCCCACCTAGACCAGATTGAAGGGCTCAGTTACCTCCTGGGGGTAAACAAACCAGATCCCAAAGAACAGCCAGAAGCCAGAAGTGTCCTACTTACTACCTCTTATTCTCACAGGAGCTGTGGCCCTGAGGGCTGGTGACAAGCGTGGCTGTGCACAGGGAACAGAGAGTCGGCAGAAAGGAGGGGCTCTGAGTGCAGAGGTTGGTTCTTCCTGGCGGAGTGGTGCTGGGGAGCCGGGAAGGGCAGCTCACCCCCAGTCAGGCGGGAAAGCTGAGGCCAAAGCCAGAAGGGGACGGAAGGGACAACACACGTGTCCAGCTGGGGAGCGTCGTCCCTCTGCCTGCATCTCCCCCTTGTCTGTGGACCCGGTTCCATGCTGGAGACTGAAACGGGGCTTCGGCCCAGCTCTGGGCCCATTACCTACGCCTTACATCCCTGCCGGTGGCGGAGGCCTGGGCAGCAGGCATGTGCTGTTCTGATGGGATTTGGTGCGTCCCAGGGCGATGGAGCCAGCAGCAGAGGCGCAGAATGCGTGCAGGGTGGGAGAGGCGGGGAGGGGAGGGGGTGTGAGGGAAGGAGAGGCGAGGGCTGGGGAAGGGGGAGCAAGGAAGCAGGCGGCAGGGCTGGCTGCGTGCTGGCGCCGGCATCTGCTGTTCTCACATGGCTGCAGAGAGAACCAGCAGCTTAGGGTTGGGGCACCTGTTGTCGCTGCCCCTTGTATCATTCTGGGGCCTCAGAGCAATCAGGACTCAGTTCTCCACGGCCCTCCTCTCAGGTACAAGTATCGAGCATCATCTCGCGCCGGCCCTCCACCCCCCACCACAGTCCCCAAGCGGCGGGAAGGACGCTCCCAGGTCATGCTGGGCTGGCGTCCTCCCCACCGGGTCCCCAGGGGATTGGGTGCCCCCGCAGGGGCCCTCACCTTGGCCCAGATCCTGCTTGGCCATGCCCAGCCCAGACGGCAGATCCTCCATCTCCAGCGGTTCTGCAAAGGAGCAGCCAGTGTCTTGGTTACCTGCAGTCCAGCCTTCCGCGCCCACTGGTGAGGGGCCTGGGGCCAGTTCCCCACCCAGCTGCAGGCCAGGGCCGGGGAGCAGGCGCCACATGGAGGGCGGCGGTGAGGCGGGGCCGAGGGATCGAGTGAGCAAGGCCAGGATGGGTGAGTGGGGGGACAGGCGCCGCGCATCAGCAGGACCCCTGCACGCACACATGGGTGGATGGAGGAATCTCGGGAGAGCTGAAGGACAGTGAGCGGAGGAGGGTGGATGGAAGGAGAGGGCGAGAGACGGACCGACAGACAGGGACCTGAAGTCACGGGTGCACGGCGGAGTGGCTGCCCCCTCAAGTGTCCTGGCCCCTGTGTGTCGGGATGGACCTTGCGCCCCTCAGCCTTCCTGGTCCTCACTCAGTGGCACGGCGGCCCCTGCTTACCGCTGCAGTCATGGCGCCCGCGGCTCCTGGTGTGGGGGACCTCGGTGCCGTCGGGGAAGACACACCAGCAGTAGCCGGTGCTCCCGTAGCACTGGAGCGGCACATAGTTGCCGTCCTCATCGCATTTGGGCCTGAACATGCCAGGGTGGATGGCAGGGATGCGGCTGACCTCTTCCTGGCACTTGGTCAGTACTGAAGCGACAGGCACGGTGAGGACAGTGAGGCCAGGGCTGCAGCCCAGCGAGGGAGCCACAAAGCCCTGCTGAGCCTCATGCCTCCGGCCCAGGTGGCTGCTCTCGCCCACCCCCTGCGCAGGGTGGGAACCTGAGGCCTGACCGGCAAGGTTCAAGGTCAAAGGGTAAGAAGTGGCTGTGAGGCTGATTCATCCCAGAACTTGATTTCTTCTGACACTCCATGCCTATTAAAGTTTGTAGTTGCACCTATGCTTCTGATTTCTAGGGAGAGCAATGGACACCTTAGTAAGTCAGAGCTGTTGCTGGGAGTGTGTGAGTAGACATGGAGGTTTGTGTGGGGAATCAGACAGCAGCTGGGCTGAGATAGCATCTGAGGTGTCTTCCGTGAATCTGTGATGGGAAAACTGGAGGCCTGCGGCGGGGCGGGCCAGTGACCCACCTCCAGGACGGAAGCCCAGGAGACCTGCCCAGAGATGCATGTAAATTAGCACCAGGATGAGAGACCCGCACTCTTAAAATCTTCAGAGCTGAAAATCCTGGTCTCTGTTGTCCATGAGAAGGAAAAACCCTCAGGCCCTCTTGTCTGGTACCTGCTGGCTGTGTGACTTCGGGGAGGTCCCTCTGAGGGATGGGGACCCTAAGCCCCCTGGGCTCCCTCACTGGCGGGCAGGGCTGGGTGCAGAATGCCATGGACGATTCCTGCGGTGTTTGGGGTGGTTCTGTCCCAGGCCCACTTGTGCAGTGCCATACTCCTCAAGGGAGGTCACCTCCTCCAGGGAGGCCCCTGTACCCTGTGGGCTCTCAGAATGGGAGCTGGGGCAGGGCTGGGGGGCAGCCAAGCCCAGAAGGAACAGGCAAGAGAGACAGGAATGAGAGCAGAGGCGCTGGGAGAGCCCCAGCCCCTAACCACTATAGCGTCCATCAGGAGAGCCCTGGAGGAGCTCCCAGAACCCCTGGCTCCCTAAAGCCCCCACCCTCTGTACCTTTTGGTGGAGTGTCAGTGGGCTTCTCTGTCAGCGAGTTCTTGCTCATTTCAAACAAGAGCCACTGATGCATCCAGTTCTCAAACATCTAATGGGGAGAGAGGCAGGGGTCAGTCTCAACAGCCCTCTCCAACCCTGCCTGGTTTTGCTCCGGGGCACAGATGTGGGGGGCCAGAGAGGGCCCCAACACCCCACAGCTCAGCTGCAGCTGAGCTCCCCCCAGAGACTGACAAGCCTCCTCCAGCCTCCTGAGGATGGCTTCCCTGGCCAGCCCCTCACCCAACCCTCTCCAAGCCCTGCCCTAGACATCAGGAGAGAGGGTGCCAGTACAGGGGGACTGCTGACCTTCCAGTCCAGGCTTTGCATGCTGCCCTTAAGGTATTTGAGGTTCTCCGGGAGGCTCCCCTTCAGATGCGGGTAGACCTTCAGGGGATCAGTCTCCTGCAGGATGGCAAGGCAGAAAGGAAGGTTTAGAAAGAGCTCCATGGCCGGCAAGGTGAGGTGCAGCCCATATTCCCGTGGCTCTGCATTCTGGGGGTCAAGCCCAAGCTGCACCGAGTCGGACCCTGGGCCTCCCCCGTGATAGAGCCAGTGGGGAGAGGAAGTGGTGAGGGCAGTCCAGCTGCACAGCCACAAGACCTCGGGGCTGGAAATCGGGAGGTGCAGGTTCCAGGCCCAGTCCTGCCAATCATCCGGTCTTGTACTCCTTGCAGACACCTCATCTTTCAGGTCTCACCCCCTCCAGGAAGACTTCCTTGACCCTACTCCCAGCCCCCGTTAGGTTGGGTCCTCTGGCTCTCCTCACAAAGCCCCCTGCACATCCCGCATCACCTGGTCAGTCTGGGACCCCCACAGGATTGGGGGCTGGGTCTGATGGCTTCCCATTGTGGGCCCAGAGCAATGCACAGTGCCTGGACATGCAGTAAACATTAGGGAAGGAAAAAATGGGTGTCTTGGCGAGTCACTTCACGTCAGGTTCTCAATCTCAAATACTCAAAAAAGTGGGGCGTGGTGGGGCTCCTTTGCTAATCTGGTGAGCCCGGATAGGACGTTTGCTGGGAGCCAGGCACAGTGCAGGCCTTGCTGGAGACCCGGATGGGCAGGTGGGGCCGCTCACCAGGAGCAGGTGCATCACGTGGTCCTCTGTCATGTTGCCGTACTTGGTGGCGCTCCGCATGGGCTGTGGAAGGAAGGGGAAGGACAAGTTACCAGCACTGGCCTGCAGAGGAGGGGCCCTGGGGTGGAGCCATCTGCTGGGGTCTGGGTAAGAGTCTGGAGCCCCAGGTGTGCAACTGGCCCTACTCTGCCACCTTCAAATGTGAGAGCTTGAGCAGGTCACTTTACCTTCCTGCCTCAGCCTACTTACTGGTCAAATCTGCATAGCCTTGTGGACAGAAACATTACCCACATAAAATGTCAAAGGCTTTCAGAAGGGAGGAGACAGTGAGACGCTCTGCCTGCTGTGTGACTGTGGGGACTGGGCCCTCCTCCCCCATTCCTGGGAGAAATCCTTCCCCTGAGGTGGGCCCTGTCCTCCCCTGTCCCTTGTCACCTACCCTCCCTCCAGGCTAGATAACACTTTCCCTTCCACCACCCTGGGGTTCGCCTTACCCCCTGGGCCCGGCCTTCCACGGGCAGTGCCTGCATCAGCATGGGGGTGGCCATCCGCATGTTGCTCAAAGGCTTGGCAGCTGTCGGGGCAGGAGGGACAGCATGAGTGTGGCCCGCGTGCCCAGGGAAGAAAGTACTCAGATCCAAGACAAATCCCAGACCGGATGAGGAGGGCCCGGCATTTCAGCCCAGAGGGGGAGGACAGTGGGCCTAGCTGGGGAAGCGAGGGGCCGTGGTGCTGGGGGCTGTCAAGGCAGGCGGGTACATACACTTGGGGAGCTTCGCGCGCAGGCTCTCCAGCTGCAGGCTCTGTGAGGTGGCCGTCAGCTTGTCCAGTCGCTCCTGCTGCTGGTACAAGAAGTAGGCAGTGGTGGCCTGGCCGGCCAGGAGCAGAGCCACCAGGACAGAGAAGCCTGTGTACAGGGCCCCACGGCTGCACTTGCTGTTGGGGGAAGGGGGAGGTCAGAGAAGAATCCACAGAGTGTCTGCCCCAAAGACCAGCTGGCAGTAGGGGAATGGCCCCCATTTCCATCAGCCAGCTACCCCTAACGAACACATTTTAAGCACAGACAAGTGCCTGTGGACGTGCAGCGTGAAGACATTCCCCTAGCCCCCTACTTCCAACCACTGCTGCTCCCACAGTCCCCTCAAGTAGAAATCCTGGCACTGCCCTGGGCCGAGGCTGAGTGGCGAAGAGCCAGGGACACATGCCTTGCCTTTTCCGGGCCTTAGCTCCACCTGTGCAATGCGGGGTTGATGTGGAGGGTCTCCCCAGGTTCCCTCTGCTCCCTTCCTCTCCCCCACCCAACATAAGAAGGGGTGGAAATGGGTCAAGGGCAGCAGGGCATGCAGCCCACCTGAGGGAGAAGTGAGGCCTTGACATTGTAGGAATGGGTCGGGGGTTGGACCAAGTCAGGCTGCAGCAGGACCGGGCACCACCCCCTTGAAGGCACAGTCTCTGCCCCAGGCCCCATGTGTCTCTGAGCCAGTCGCTGTCATTCTCGGAGTCTGACCCATGGTGCCTCAAACTTCAGCAGTTCTAGGATTTGGTGGTTTTTTCTTGAAATAAAATCTGACTGTGACCACCAGAGTTTTTCAGAAGGTAATACCCACCCAGGGGGATTTTGATGGGAGTATGGTGCATGAGCTCGTGTGACCGGGCAGAATTTGTCATGCTCTCCAGACCAGCGAGCTGCACAGGGAGGGGTGGCCAGACCTCAGACCTCAGGAGGCCCTTGCAGCTTTGGCCTGAGATGCAGTTTTGGGGGGACGTGCACATGTTACAGTCTGGAGGGTGTAAGGATCACGCCTCAGGACCCAAGAGTTCTGGTCCTTTTTCTCCCAGTTTATCCCAGGGGAAGCGCTGCTAGAACCCGACTAGAAATCGGCAGGATGAGATGGCACCCTGCTTACTCCAGCAACCTGCAAAGGCGGTTAGGAAACTCCCAAAGACCCTTCTGCCTAGATACCCAGGACATCACAGACATGGCCATTCTCATTGGCTCTCTGCTTGCCAATCCTCCAAGATTTCTGGACCCCAGCCCAAGGGATTATTATTCTGGAAGGAGAAAGCAAAAACCCTGTGTACGGAAAAGGAGGAAAGCAGACATGAGGGGAAGACAAATCCCACTTCTTGGCCCTCCCAGGAGGAGCCTGGCCTGTACAGGTGGTAAGAAGTCCACAGAAGCCTGGCTCTCGTCCAGGCTCAAGCTCTGCAGCCCATCATCTGCAGGCTCACCCCCGCCGAAGCACCGCACCCGGCCTGGTTCCAGCTCTACCTCCTACCATCCCTTCTCTGAACCCTGCTTTCTCGTAAGGTCTAAGAAGCTAGAGGGTTGTATTGAAGATAAAACCGCACAACCTGAATTGGAATCCTGGCTCTGTCCCTGGCCATCACTTGACCTCTCTGAGTAACTTAAGAACATCTACTCAAAGCATTGATATATAAAATAAGATCGCAAGAGTAAATCTCCTGGCTCCGTACCTAGCCTATAATTAGCGCTCTATAAGTAACACTTGACTGCTATTCTCAGGGGAGTTAATAGTGAACTTGAACATCTGACTTCCTTCCTCTTTATGCATCTTCATTGCCCGTCCCCTGGCTCTGGCGAGTACCAACTTCATTTCCTCCTTTCCACTGCCTCCTCCTTGAATAAAAAACAATAATTGGCCAAAGTCAGGAGTCAATCACAACCACCAGGACTCATGATACAACTGTTACCAGGCAGAAATATTCAGGAAAGGGTCCAAAACAGGCTTAAGTCTAGAATGGCATGGACACACAGGGCGGGCCAGTTTTAGAAGCAGTAACTGCATGAAAAGGAAAACCAGACAACCCTCTCTATACACTGAGCCCCCAAGGGGTCTGCAATTCACTGGGTGGCCTGAGCTAGAGGGGTCCTCCCTCCCCTCCCTGCCAGTTGTGCCTCCAGAAGCAAGTCAGATGGTAAAGTGAGCTCAAACTTTGAAATCAGACTAGTCCTGAGTTCAGATTCAGTCTCCAATATTCACTAGCTGTGAGAACACAGCTAAGTCACTTGTAAACATGAGCCTCACTTTTCTCTTAAGTAAAAATGGAGATAATAAAACTACCCATCTCATAGGGTTTTAGGAGAATTAGGATTGAGTTTAGTACATGACTAGTCATAGTCATTAATAACCGACTAAGGACTGGTGACAGGTAGATAGTGAATCTACTATCCTGGCTACTGTCATTTGTTATTAACTGTCCAGAGAGAGGCAGTGATTTATCCAAGTCACACATGACAATAGCAAAGTGGACCTGAATCCAGCTCTCACAAGAGGGTCAGCCCTCCTAGCCATGGGATGCCCCAGGATTTTCACAGTCATGCTCTGATGACCTGTATCTAATTACCTGTCCCCTAGAACATAGTTCCTCATGACAGAAGTGCCTCTCTCAAATCCCTGTCTGCCTGGCAACAGATGACATCACAGCTGAAAGTCCCTATAATTTGCAAATTACTTTTTTGAGATCAGGGAGAGTGGGGACATTGAAGTAGCTGCATTTAAACCCCTCTCCCCCTTTTTTTCAGGGAAACACATGGATGAGATCACCCTGGGACTGGAAGAGGAGCTAGAGTCCTCTGGGTGGCCGTGCTGGCTCCTTGCTGCAAGGGAGAGGGGCCCAGGCAGAAAGCAACACACATCAAACTTCAGCCCCTTCTAGAAATTCACCAGAGCCCCCTCACCCTTTCAGGACCCCCTTCCAACATCTCTCAGTCCCTCCTGTGGTGGCTGACCTCTACTCTGCAAAGGTCTGCAACTATAATTCCTCGATACCAACACAATGCCCGTCCATGGTGGTCCGGGAGAAGCTCGGTCCTGATGAGCCGCTTGTATTGTTCTCTTTTAGAAACTCTTTATCCATCTAGGATGCATAACATTTTCAAACTCTGGTTTCTAACATGGGGCTCATGGCCCAGCTTTATGGAAGCCTATGAAGCCCTTGATATTGTGTGACATTCTAGGGAGAGGCCAGGGCTCTCTTGTGATTTTCGGAAGGAAAGAGCCTGATGCAAGAAAAGTAAAAACCCCGGCCCTAGAAGAGCCTTATTTTACACACAGGAGAACTGAAGCCCAGAGCGGGCCAGAGACTTGCTCGAAATCACCCAGTTAGTGTGAGTCAGAGCCTGACTCCCTCTCCTGTGACTCCCGTCTAGGCCCCCTCTGCAGCACAGGGACACGTCTAGTGGTCCAGGACTTGGGCGCTCTCTCCTGCTGCTCACACGTACCTCTCTGGGGCTGCGGGGCGCTGGCCCAGCATGGGCAGCTGCTCATGGTTGGAGATGAGGTCACGCTGGTCTTCCATGGTTCTGGCCTCTGGTCTTCCCCACACCTCCTGCTGCCGCTGCTCCTCGTGTATGTGGGACCTCGAACCCCGGGTTCTCCTCTTGAAGTTGGGGCCGAGGAGGAATCTGATTCGTCCACAGGAGGCTACCCCGCCCACCTGGTAAAAGTGGAAGTGAAAGCCACGAAGCTGGAAATAGCCCCCACTTGGGCAAAGCGGCCTTTAATGGAGCAGGAGGAGGGAGGGGAGCTCCCCAGGTAGGTGGAAAGGCTAGCGAGCTTCCATTGGCTGCCGAGGGCTCTCATCACTTGTCTCTGGGCAGACCTTTGGATTCATAAGGCACTTTGGATGTTTCAAGAAACAAGCAAATGTTCACTCCCTAGACAGGAAATCGCTTTGAAGCAGAAAATGCGTTTGTTTGTCTGCCCTTCTCACCCATAGGAGAATGAGTGCAGAAAGGGGCTGCTTACCCTCTGAGCTCAGACACATGCCTCTCCTTCTTCCTGGCCTCAGCGTGTCATCTCAAAAATAAAAGAGGAACATTGGATTCAGTGTCCCCCCTACTCCCTTCTAACCTGAGCATTTTATGAACCTGGGCCCATGGTTCTAAGGCTCTGGTACTAATATTTGCCACCATTTACTATGCCTTCCTTTGTGCCAGGCACTGTGCTAATCATTTTACATGCTTTGTTTCCTTTAATCCGCACAGTAACCCTTTGGGTATGTTTTATTATTTTCATTTACAGAGGGACACGCTGAGGCTTTGAAAGGCTGTATGCTCGCCCAGGTTCCCGCATCCAGGAGGTGCAGAGCCCCTGTTTTTAGCCGCTCTGCTCTTCTGCCTTCTGATGCTCAAATTACATCTTCAAATTCAAGAGAGCAGGGGGGCCTCTGCAAGGAAGGAAAAAGGAGGGCCTGGGAAAGAATTACCAGAGATTTAACTGCGTGGGCAAGGTTTTATTTCTTATTATCTGTAGATTGTTTTGTTAATCTTTATGTCTTTTGTGTGTTTTAAATGTGCATTAATAAATTTTTTAGAAATTTAAAGACTTTGTGGTTCTAAGATTTCAAGAGTCAGGGGAGATTAGTATATGAACTTTATGGGGAGAGAGAACAGCAGACATGGCCTTTGAAGCAGCCTGACCTGACTTCAAATTCCAAGTTGGAAACGTACTAGCTGCATGACATGAACCAGTCTCTCAACCCTTCTGAACTGGTGTTCTCTTTTGTAAAGTAAGGACAATAATACTAAACTTGAAGAGTTGTTAGATTAAATAAGCATTTAGCACAGAGCCTGGTATAATAGGAAAAGCTCAAGAAATGAAACTGATTATTCAAATATTTACTAGTAAGATATTTTCTGGATAATCAAAACAAATGAAATCATATATGCTCATAGACTTGAGCACCAATGTTCACAGCAGCTTTATGTGTAATAGCCAAAGACTGGAAAGAACACAAACATCCATCAAAAGGTGATTGGATAAACAAAATGTGGTTCAGCTATACAATGAAATACTACTCAGCAATTAAAAGGAGTGAACTATTGATACCCACACAACCTGAATGAATCTCAAAATAATTATGCTATATGAAAAAAGTCAGAGCAAAATAATATACCCTGTATGATTCCATTTAGGTAAAATTCTAGAAAATGCAAACTAATTTACAGTGATAGAAAACCAGTGAGTAGTTGCCTGAGGACTGAGAGGTGTGGTGCAGGAAGGGACACAAGGAAAGGATGACAAAGGGGCCCACAGAAACTCTTGGGTGTTATGGTAATGCTCATTATCTTGATTGTGGGGCTGTTATCAAAATTCATGCATATGTCAAAGCTTACCAAATTATACACTTTAATACTTTAATATGTAAAGATTATTGTGTGTCAATTATACCTCAACAAAGATGTCTTAAAAGATTTCTTAAAACACAAGCAACAAAGAAACATACTAAGTTGTGCTTCAAAGGACACTATCAAGAGAATGAAGAGTCAACCCTCTAAAAAGGAGAAAATATTTACGAATTATATATCTGATAGAGGTCTAATGTCAACAATATATAAAGAGTTATTATAGCTCAATAACAAAAAGACAACCCAATTTTAAACAGGCAAAAATATGAATAGATTTCTCTCCAGAGAAGATAAGCAAATGGCCAATAAGCACATGAAAAGATATCCACATCATTACTCGTTAAATAAATGCAAATCAGAGTCACAATGAGGTACTACTTCATACCCACTAAATCTTTAATCTATAGATTTGTATATAATAAAAAAGACAGACAATAACAAGTGTTGACAAGGACGTGGAACCCTCATATATTGTTGTAGGATGGTAAATCAGTGCAGCTGCATTGGAAGACAATTTGGCAATTCTTCAAAAAGTTAAACAACAGAGTTATGTGACCCAGTATTACACACCTAGTTATCTATCCAAGAGAAATGAAAACATACCTCTACACAAAAACTTGTACACAAATGTTCATAGCACCATTATTTATAATAGCCCCCAAATGAAAACAACCCAAATATTCATCAGCTGATAAATGGGTAAACAAAAGTGGTATATCCATACAATGGAATATTATTTAGCCATAAGGAGTAATTCATATATCAATGAAATGGTTATTTTTTTTTAAGGAATGAAGTACATTCATGCCACAAAATGGATGAATTTTGAAAATAATATAATAAATGAAATAAGGGAGACACAAAATGACATTCCATTTATATGAGATGTCTAGAATAGGCAAATCCATAGGGCAGAAAGTGGATTAGTGGTTGCAGAAGCTGGGGGATAAAGAAATGAAGAACGAATGCTAACGGGTATGGTATTTCCTTCTGGGTGATGAAATATTCTGGAATTAGATGAAAGTTACATTACTTTGTGAGTACAAAAAACCACTGAAGATGGAGAAAAGATGGCGGTGTGAGGGGTGAGACACAGGCTTCCTCCTAAAACTGCATATAATATGAAAATATAATTAATACAACTAATCCTGAAAGAGCAACAGGAAAGAGGACTGTGCCAGACTGCACACACCTGGAGACAAGAGCAGACCTCACTGAACAGGGTAACATAGCAATGCTGTGGCCCGGCAGGGGCCAAGCCCTTCCCCCACCCTAGCTCACCGGTGGGAGGGAGAGAAACGGAGCAGGGAGGGAGCGGAGGCCTGGGACTGCTGAACACCTAACTCCAGAGATCTGCTCTGGGAGCACAAACCTACAATTCATGGTGCTTGCATGATACTCTCGTAATTAGGGGTTGGAAAGCTAAGACAGGCAGAATTCCTGGAGAGACTGAGATTCCAGCCACTTGTGGAAAGCAGGGATCCATATCCGGCTACTCTGGGACAAAAGAAAGGTGGGAAGTCTGAGAGGCTTCCTAACAAGGAAGCCCTTAGCAAGAGGGCTGCTAAAGGGACAAGGATTGCACAGAGCTTACTGCTCAGGAGAGAGGACAGGTAGACAAAATTGTCTGGGTGCACTCTGCCCAGCAGGTTGGGAGCTTTGCCATATAGACTCTCGTATTAAGGAGGAAAAAGAAATCTTCCTCCATAGACAATCCTCAGGTGCTCCAGCTCCCTGGCTGGCTACACAGCTCCAAGGACCCCCTCCGTGATATGCAGCCTACTGTGCCTCTCTCCCGGCCAGCCCCACCTGGCTCGCAAACCAGCAAACCTTTATTGGCATTAGGCCAGCCAGAGGGAAGATCTGTCTACAGGAACTACAAACGCAAAGCATAGAGACTTATACCTGTGTGCTCAGTCCACTGGTTCAGGCAGTGGAGACAGGCATAGCAGTTGGGAAGCAGGAAACAGCTCTTTCCTCCCCCCAGGCACCAATACCACTCCCCTGCGACCCCCAACTTTGCCTCAGGGGCTGAGCAGCTCCAGGGAGTGGAGTTTCTGGCCACTAGAGGGCGCCATATAAAAATATGAAACGCCAAATGAACTTGGTTAAGAGTAAAATTATTAATACAACTCCTGGGAAAGATTTAAATGACATCGACTTCATGACTCTTCTTGAAAGGGAGTTAAAAATAAAAATCATTAACATGCTCGTGGAGGTACGGAAAGATATTCAAGAACTCAGGAATGAATTCCGATTGGAGATCCAATCATTGAAGAACACAATGGACGGTATTAAAAGCAGATTGGCTACGGTGGAGGAGACGATAAATGAAATAGAAACTACAGAAGAGGAATACAAAGAAGCTGAGGCACAGAGAGAAAAAAGATCTCTAAGAATGAAAGAATATTGAGAGAACTGTGTGACCAATCCAAACAGAACAATATTCGCATTATAGGGGTACCAGAAGAAGAAGAGAGAGAAAAAGGGATAGAAAGTGTCTTTGAGGAGGTAATTGCTGAAAACCTCCCAATCAGGGGAAGGATACAGTCTCTCAGACCATGGAGATGCACAGATCTCCCAACACAAGGGACTTGAAGGCAACACCAAGACGTATAGCAATTAAAATGATAGGGGGAGTCTAGTAACCATAATGTTGCTCATGTAATTGTATATTAATAATAGCAAAAAAAAATGGCAAAGATCAAGGATAAGGGCAGACTATTAAAAGCAGCCAGAGAGAGAAATAAGATCACATGCAAAGGAAAGCCCATCAGGCTATCATCAGACTTCTCAGCAGAAACCTTACAGGTGAGAGGGAGTGGCATGGTGTATTTAATGCAATGAAGCAGAAGGGCCTTGAACCGAGATTACTTTATCTGGCAAGATTATCATTTAAATTTGAAGGAGGGATTAAACAATTTCCAGATAAGCAAAAGCTGAGGAATTTACCTCCCACAAACCATCTCTACAGTGTATTTTGGAGGGACTGCTGTAGATGGAAGTGTTCCTAAGATTTAATAGCTGTCACCAGAGGTAATAAAACCACAGTAAAGAAAGTAGAACAGCTAATTACTAAGCAAATGCAAAATTAAATTAACTATCCCCAAAGTCAATCAAGGGATCGACAAAGAGTACAGAATATGATACCTAATATATAAAGAATGGAGGAGGAAGGAAAAAAAGAACCTTTAGATTGTGTTGGTAATAGCATATTAAGTGAGTTAAGTTAGACTCTTAGATAGTCAGGAAATTAACCTTGAACCTTTGGTAACCACGAATCTAAAGCCTGCAATAGCAATAAGTACATACCTATCGATAATCACCCTAAATGTAAATGGTCTGAATGCACCAATCAAAAGACATAGAGTTACTGAATGGATAAAAAAACAGGACCCATCTATATGCTACCTACAAGAGACTCACTTCAAACCCAAAGACACACACAGACTAAAAGTGAAGGGATGGAAAAAGATATTTCATGCAACTAATAGGGAGAAAAAAGCAGGAGTTGCAGTACTTGTATCAGACAAAATAGACTTCAAAACAAAGAAAGTCCCAAGAGACAAAGGAGGACATTACATAATGATAAAAGGGACAATCCAACAAGAGGATATAACTATTATAAATATCTATGCACCCAACACAGATGACCTACATATGTGAAAAAAATACTAACAGAATTAAAGGGGAAAATAAAATGCAATGCCTTCATTTTAGGAGACTTCAACACACCACTCACTCCAAAGGACAGATCAACCAGACAGAAAACAGGTAAAGAGACAGAGGCACTCAACAACGTCTTAGAACACATGGGCCTAACAGACATCTACAGAACACTCCATCCAGAAGCAACAGTATACACATTCTTCTCAAGTGCACATGGAACATTTTCAAGAATAGATCATATACTAGGCCACAAAAAGAGGCTTGGTAAATTCAAAAAGATTGAAATTGTACCAACCAGCTTCTCAGATCACAAAGGTATGAAACTAGAAATAAATTACACAAAGAAAATGAAAAGTCCACAAACACATTGAGGCTTAATACCATGCTCCTAAATAATCAATGGCTCAATGATCAAATGAAAACAGTGATTGAGCAATATATGGAGACAAATGACAACAATAATTCAACACCACAAAATCTCTGGGACTCAGTGAAGGCCTTGCTAAGAGGGAAATATATTGCAATACAGGAAAGAAAAACAATCCCAAATGAACAGTCTAAACTCACAATTAATGAAACTAGAAAAGGAAGAACAAATGAGGCCCAAAGTCAGTAGAAGGAGGGACATAATAAAGATTAAAGCAGAAATAAATAAAATTGAGAAGAATAAAAAATAATCAGTGAAAGAATCAGTGAAAGCAGGAGGTGGTTCTTTGAAAAAATAAACAAAATAGATTAACCCTTAGCCAGACTTATCGAGAAAAAAAAAAAGAGTCTACACACATAAACAGAACCACAAATGAGAAAGGAAAAATCACTAAAGACACCATGGAAATACAAAGAATTATGAGAGAATACTATGAAAAAATTGTATGGTAACAAACTGGATAACCTAGAAGAAATGGACATCTTTCTAGAAAAATACAACCTTTCAAGGCAGACCCAGGAAGAAACAGATAATCTGAACAGACCAATTACCTGCAAATAAATTGCATTGGTAATTGAAAAACTACCTAAGAACAAAACCCCTGGACCAGATGGCTTTACCACTGAATTTTATCAAACATTGAGTGAAGGCTTAATACCTATCCTCCTTAAAGTTCTCCAAGGAGTAGAAGAAGAGGGAATACTTCCAAACTCATTCTATGAGGCCAGCATCACTTTAATACCAAAACCGGGCAAAGACACCACAAAAAAAGAAAATTACAGACCAATATCCCTCATGAACATAGATGCAAAAATATTCAACAAAATATTAGCAAACCAAATTCAAAAATACATCAAAAAGATCATCCATCATGATCAAGTAGGATTTATTCCAGGGATGCAAGGATGATACAACATTCGAAAATCCATCAACATCATCCACCACATCAACAAAAAGAAGAACAAAAACCACATGATCATCTCCATAGATGCTGAAAAAGCATTCCACAAAATTCAACATCCATTCATGATAAAAACTCTCCAACAAAATGGCTATAGAGGGCAAGTACCTCAACATAATAAAGGCCATATATGACAAACACACAGCTAACATTATACTTAACAGCGAGAAGCTGAAAGCTTTTCCTTTAAGATCAGGAACAAGACAAGGATGCCCACTCTCCCCACTTCTATTCAACATAGTACTGGAGGTCCTAGCCACGGCAATCAGACAACACAAAGAAATAAAAGGCATCCAGATTGGCACGGAAGAAGTCAAACTGTCCCTGTTTGCAGATGACATGATATTGTACATAAAAAAAACCCTAAAGACTCCACTCCAAAACTACTAGATCTAATATCTGAATTCAGTAAAGTCGTGGGATACAAAATTAATGCACAGAAATCTGTTGCATTCCTATACACTAATGATGAACTAGCAGAAAGAGAAATCAGGAAAACAATTCCATTCACAGTTGCATCAAAAAGAATAAAATACCTAGGAATAAACCTAACCAAGGAAGTTAAAGACTTATTTTCTGAAAACTACAAGACACTCATGAGAGAAATTAAAGAAGAAACCAATAAATGGAAAGACATCCTGTGCTCATGGACAGGAAAAATTAATATTGTTAAAATGGCCATCCTGCCTAAAGCAATCTACAGATTCAATGGAATCCCTATCAAAATACCAACAGCATTCTTCAATGAACTACAGCTAATCATTCTAAAATTCACAAGGAACCACAAAAGACCCTGAATAGCCAAAGCAATCCTGAGAAGGAAGAATAAAGCTTCGGGGATTATGCTCCCCAACTTCAAGCTCTACTACAAAGCCACAGTAATCAAGACAATTTGGTACTGGCACAAGAACAGACCCATAGACCAATGGAACAGACTAGAAAGCCCAGATGTAAACCCAACCATATATGGTCAATTAATATACGATAAAGGAGCCGTGGACATATAATGGGGAAATGGCAGCCTCTTCAACAATTGGTGTTGGTAAAACTGGACAGCTACATGCAAGAGAATGAAACTGGATTATTGTTTAACCCCATACACAAAAGTAAACTCAAAATAGATCAAAGACCTGAATGTAAGTCATGAAACCATAAAACTCTTAGAAGACAAGATAGGCAAAAATCTCCTGAATATAAACATGAGTGACTTCTTCCAAACACATCTATGGGAAACAAAAGCAAAAATGAACACATGGGATTACATCAAACTAAAAAGCTTCTGTATGGCAAAGGACACCATCAACAAAACAAAAAGGCATCCTACAGTATGGGAGAATATATTTGTAAATGACATATCCAACAAGGGGTTAACATACAAAATATTTTAAAAAACTCACGCCTCAACACCCAAAAAGCAAATAACCCAATTAAAAAATGGGCAGATGATAAGAAAAGACAATTCTCCAAAGAAGAAATTCAGATGGCCAACAGATGCATGAAAAGATGCTCCACATCACTAATCATCAGGGAAATGCAGATTAAAACCACAATGAGATATCACCTCACACCAGTAAGGATGGCCAGCATCCAAAAGACTAAGAACAACAAATGCTGGTGAGGATGTGGAGAAAGGGGAACCCTCCTACACTGCTGGTGGGAATGTAAGCTAGTTCGACCATTGTGGAAAGCAGTATGGAGGTTCCTCAAAAAACTAAAAATAGAAATACCATTTGACCCGGGAATTCCACTCCTAGGAATTTACCCTAAGAATGTAGCAGCCCAGTTTGAAAAAGACATGTGCACCCTTATGTTTATCACAGCACTATTTACAATAGCCAAGAAATGGAAGCAACCTAAGTGTCCATCAGTAGATGAATGGATAAAGAAGAGGTGGCACATATACACAATGGAATATTATTCAGCCATAAGAAGAAATCAAATCCTACCATTTGCAACAACATGGATGGAACTAGAGGGTATTATGCTCAGTGAAGTAAGCCAGGCAGAGAAAGACAAGTATCAAATGATTTCCCTCATCTGTGGAGTATAAGAACAAATAAAACACTGAAGGAACCAAACAGCAGCAGACTCACAGAACCCAGGAATGGCCTTATAGTTACCAAAGGGAAAGGGACTGGGGAGGATGGGTGGGAAGGGAGGGATAAGGGGGAAAAAGGGGCATTACGATTAGCACGTATAATGTGGGGGGGGGGGCACGGGGTAGGCAGTATAACTCAGAGAAGCCAAGTAGTGATTCTATAGTATCTTACTACGCTGATGTAATGGGGTATTTGGTGGGGGGCTTGATAATGGGGGGAGTCTAGTAACCATAATGTTGTTCATGTAATTGTACATTAATGATAGCAAAATTAAAAAAAAAGTCTTTTGAGCTCCACACTCATGATTTGTGTATTTTTGGAATATATGCTATATTTTAATAAAACATTTTTAATATGAAAAAATAAATAAATAAAAGGCTTCTGTACAGCTAAGGAAACCATTAACGAAAAGACAACCTGCTGTATGGGAGAAGATATTTGCAAATGACACACCTAATGAAGGGGTAATATCCAAAATGTATAAAGAACTCATAAAACTCAAACAAACAAACAAACAAAACTCAAATAATCTGATTAGAAAATGGGCAGAGGTCCTGAACAGACATTTTTTCCAAAGAAGACATGCAGATGGCCAACAGACAGATGAAAAGATGCTCCACATCGCTAATCATCAGGGAAATGCAAATCGATACCACAGTGAGATATCACCACATGCCAGTCGGAATGCTAGTATCAAAAAGACAAAAAATAACACGTGTTGGTGAGGATGTGGAGAAAAGGGAACACTTGTAAACTGCTTGTAGGGTTGCAGATTGGTGCAGCCACTATGGAAAGTGGTATGGAGGTTTCTCAAACAGCTAAAAATAGAAATATCATACAACCCAGTTTTTCCACTTCTGGGAATTTACCTGAAGAAAACAAAAATCACTAATTCAAAAAGATTTTTGCACTCTTATGTTTACTGGAGCATTACATACAGTAGCCAAGATAGGGAAGCAACCTAAGCATCCACCAATAGATGAATGGATAATGGAGATGTGGTACATATATACAGTGGAATATTACTCGGCCATAAAAAATAATGAAATCTTGTCACTTGAGACAACATGGGTGGATCTAGAGGGTATTACGCTCAGTGAAATAAGCCAGGCAGAGAAAGACAAATACCATATGGTTTCACTTATGTGTGAAATCTAAATAAAAAATGGATAAACAAACGAACAAAAAAAGCAGAAATAGATTCATAAACGCAGAGAACAAACCAGTAGTTGCCATAGGCCAGGGAAATAAGAGAGTGGGGAGAATCGGTGAAGGGGATAAAGAGTATACTTGTTATCGTTAAAAAAAAACAGCTATTGAAGATTCAAAGTCTGAGGGCACATATTAAACAATCAGTAGGGGAAGATACAAGCTGTTTGGTTTTGTTTTTAAACTCCCAGAAAGAAGACCACAAAGATAAAAAGAAAGAAACCAGGAAAGAGAATTAAAGACCAGTCCAGGAGGTCCAAAGCCAAATACCAGAGTCCAGAAATAGAGAACGGAGAAAACCAAGGGAAAAAAGTCATCAGTGAAATAATTCACTACAGTTTCCAGAACTCAGTATAAATTTCCAAACTGAAAGGGTCCAGTAAGTTCTGAGGACAGAGGATGAAAATAATTTCACTCAAGTCATATCATCGTGAAGTTTCAGAAAAATAAAGACAGAGAAGATTCTGCAAATTTCCAGAAAGGAGAAAACAAAACAGATAAAAAGGACCAGAAGTCAGAATTACTTTGGATTCTTAAGAGCAACCCTGGAAACGAGAAGATAATAAAGCAATGCTTTCAAAATTCTATGGGAAAATGATTTCCACTCTAGAATCTTTACTGAGACAAATTATTCAGCCATAAGAAGCAAACAAATCCAGACACTTGCAACAACATGAATGGAGCTAGAGGGTATTATGCTCAGTGAAATAAGCCAGGCGGAAAAAGACAAGTATCAAATGATTTCACTCATTTGTGGAGTATAAGAACAAAGTAAAAAACTGAAGGAACAAAACAGCAGCAGACTCACAGAACCCAAGAACGGACTAATAGTTACCAAAGGGAAAGGGACTGGGGAAGAAGGGCGGGAAGGGAGGGATAAGAGGGAAAAAGGGGCATTACGATTAGCAGACGTAAGGTAGGGGGGACATGGGGAGGGCTGTACAACTCAGAGAAGACAAGTAGTGATTCTATAGCATCTCACTACGCTGATGGACAGTGACTGTAATGGGGTTGGTGGGGACTTGATGATGTGGGGAGTCTAGTAACCATAATGTTGCACATGTAATTGTATATTAACAATAGCAAAATAAAGTTAAAAATTAAAAATTAAAAAAAAAATTATCATATAGGTGAGAATGTCATTAACATATTTTCAGACATTCAATATCTCAAAAACTGTCCCTACCAGAAAGCTTCAGGAAGGTATGCTGCACCGAAATGAAGGAGTCCACTAAAAGTAAAGGAACGGGGAACACAGGAAAGTGAAATTCAATTCATGAGAAGGAATGGGGATCCCCAGGATGGCAGCACAGAGAAATCCCCGAAGTAAAACAACAGACCCACATTGGACCACGCCTGAAGGCTCTGGAAGACGTTTCCTCCATGAGATAAAATTGATAGATACCTGGTATACCTGGATGTACTGAAAGGCAGTTTAGATCATTTTTGGAGAGTATGAGGTTGGATTATGATAATTTCATAGAAAATTAAGCAAATGAAAAACCAAGACAACTATTAACTCTGAGGAAAACAAGTTATATAGGAAGTGAATAGTAATCCTAGTATACTTGGTAGCTCAGCTATGAATGGTGTTTACACTGTCATGATATGGGCAACACTGAATACTGACCTAACCAAACATACAGTGGAGGCACACAGGAAGATGGAAGGGCGGGAAGAGTGGCCGAGAGGGACAGAGGAGAAAGAAGACTAAGGCTTCATCTTCCTTGGTGAAAGGCCAACTAACCTGATAATGTTTAAAATGGAAAGGTCAGGAAATAATCCTAGAAGCTGCTCAGACATGTGGAGATATATACCAAAAGAATTTCCAACTAAAAAAGTTCAAAAATTGTGTTGAGATAGAAAGAAATGGAAAGGCCTGTCCAACCCCACATACCTAAGTCCTAACAAAAATGCCTGTGACTCGGACCACTGGGTCTGCAAGGCTCCAACACTTCTTGTTTTTCATGTCAACCTATTGTTTTAACAAGTTTTATAGCCATCACGTCCAGAGTTTAGAGACCCCTTGGTCAGATAATCAATGGGCCAAGGCACAAACAACGTGTGACATGCACAGAAGGAAAACTTGGTGTCTGATAGCTGCCCTTTCCTCATTATAATACTAAATTTCCCATCTCTGGGTGGAGATTTTGTGTGCTAATGCTACATGAGATGCCATTGCAACATACCCATGCATATGTAATCCAGCTGCACGTGTGCCCATTGAAATCCTCCCTGCTCATGCTGGGCGGCCTAAGAACTAATGACTAAACATTTTTGCTCCTCGTAATAGAAGCCACCCTAATTCTTCTCAGGGCCGCCTCTCTCCCAAGCAGCCCACCTTGGTCTGTCTGGGTGTTTCTGTTTCTCCACTGCTCAAAGTGCCCAGCTTGCCTGCACACTCCTAAGTCTCAGTGTTCAATTCTTTTAAGAAGCGAAGAAGACAAGGACCAAGGACGCGGTGCTAGTGTCTGCCAGTAACAGTGTGAAGAGGAAGTAAGGAGCTGCTGTTTTTCATATCAAGCCTTATACAAGTATTTGATCCTTTTAATATGCAGATTTATAACTTTGATACAAAGTTAGGCTAAATTTAAAGCAAAGAAAAAAATGTCTCAATGACAATCAATTCTAAACTGACTGTGATAACAAAAGTCCAAAGGCTTTTCCTTATGAAGTAACTTGAGGTCAAGGCTGACATGACACCAGAGGTCATCCTGTCCTTGCCCCCAGGACACTAGAGACTAATTCCAGCCTGGCAGGTGGGCTGGGTGAGGGCGCCCTCCATCTCTTCTCACTGAGTAAGAGGTAAGTAAGAGGCCCCGTTTTCACACAAGCCCCAGTGCCAGTGGAGGAGCCCCGTCCTACCCACCCTCCCATCATGGGACAGGAGGCAGGGTGACAGGAAGCCGGGACGCTTGGTGTCTGACACACCCTTAAGCGATACAGGGCTAAGGCAGGTTTTGGCTCCCCCACTGTTCATATGAAGAATCTGGCTCCGAGAGGGGAGAGGAACTGGCCCAAGGACCCACAGAAAGGTCACACAGAGCTGGGACTGGCCCCTGCAGGATGACATGAGTGTTAAACAAAAGCACTGGGGCAGATTTCCTGTGTTTCCGTCCCAGCTCCAAAATGTCAGATTGCCAGGCTGGGGAAGGAAAAATACAGGTGAGTCAGGGTATCTTTTTTTCCAGAAAGCAAGGAGGTGCTCAGAGACTACTGGGGTTTGTCAGAAGGACCCAGGAACCAACCTGAAGGGGCACCTGCCATCCAAATATGGGGCAACTCCAGCATCCAGCATCAGTTAGGATAATTTACCCTCTGCCTCTTTAGAAGGAACTATAGTTCAATCCCAGTTGACTAGGAAGAACTCTTCTTTATAGAAGAATACTAGCTAATTAAAATAGAAGAAAAGATAGAGTTAGAAATCACCTTTTTGTAACCTGAGTGTAATTATTGATTCAGGCAAGGACCACCAATGGATGTCCAAACCATGAGATGAAAGGTTGAAGGAGAACAGGATATCTGCACACCAAAGCATCATCCTAAAGGTCCTTGCTGGTTGCAAAGGAAAAGGCACTTGACCCTGGTGCAGTTCTGCCGTCTCCAAGTGTCAGCATCACCAGGAGCGGGACACCCTGACGTTATGTGTCTGCTAATGGGGTATAATACTCAGCATCAGCTGGGAAGTATCTTTGCTAAAAAATGATTAATCTGAATCTGCCTTTAGAACTAAATTCCAGTTTACAGCATATACAGGAGTATAAGAACAAGTTAAATAACACCATGAGGAATCAGACAATGACTATTATTCATCAGAGTCAATGTCATGAACAAAATGTGTGTGTGTGGAAAGGGTTCTATATTTTAAAATGTTAAAGAAATGTAATAACCCAATGCCATTTGTAAATCTTGGCAAGATTCTGGTTTGAAAAAAAACTATAAAAGATATTTTTAAGAAGCTGAGGAAATTTGAATATGGCCTGAATATGAGATAATATTTAGGAATTATTATTGCTTTTCTTAGGGGTGATAATGGAATTTGAGTGTGTATGTCTTTCTTTTTAGGGGCTGAACGCTGACTAAAGTACTTGGAGGCAGTATGACACAATGTTTGCAACTTATTTTCATATGATTCAGAAAAAAAGATAGATGATAGATAAAATTAACAATAGTTAAATCTAGATGGTAGGTACATGAATGATCAACTTTATGTGTATTTGAAATTTTTCATAATAAGTGGTCAGAAAAAAATTAAAGGCAATCCAGTTTCCTCCTATATAAGAATCGCGCCAGCTGCTAAGATACCATATTCCTACCAATGTTACACTGGCACTTGTGGGGACCGTGGGCTCTTTCACAGCTAAGGCACATATTGTGTGTTATGATTTTTGTTGAATTTTCTCAATAACTATCAAAAGTCCAGCTCCACCACTTGCTAGATGTGTGATTTTTAGCAAATTACTTAACTCCTAGGTGCCTCAGTTTCCTCACCTGTAAAATAAGCATACTAAGAGAACTACCTCATTGAATTATTGGGAGAATTGGATGAATTAATGCACAGATGCCTGATATAGAGACTAAGGGTGCAATAAATGTTGGGTAGTTCAGTGATGTTGTTTTTTTTTTTTGCAAACTTGCTAAATCTGAATTAGGGGTCCTGCCTGTGTGCGTGGAGATTTGGAGGTGTTCAGCAGAAAGGAGCAGCAGACATGTTTGTTCAAGCACGTTTATCTTCCCACTCTGGACCTTTCCCGGAGTGTCCTCCTGTGATGTCCCCCTTGAGCTAGTCTAGGTTGGGATACCTGCCCTCCCTGGGTCTAAGCACTCCAGGCCCCAGACGGGTGAGTTCCTGTGTTCAATCGGCTGAGCCAGGAGGTGGAGTCTCCTGGGACCTCAGCCCAGCTTTTTCTTGTCCTTAGTCCCCAAGCCCCTAAGAGGGAAGAACCACCCCTGCCAGCCCTGGGCACCACGCGACATGGCCCAGACATCTTTTCTGCACTTGGCCTCCAGGGAGCCTAGTAAACCTCAGCTTCTCAGGAGCCCTGGGAAGGCTCTAAGCAGAGGAGCGCTGCTTTCCAACTGCGTTTTAAAAGGGCTGGAAAGGGACCTCTTTGTGGAGCAGGAACAGGGCTGGGCTCCAGGTCTATACCTGTTGTACCTGCCCCAGAGCAGGAACAGGGCTGGGCTCCAGGTCTATACCTGTTGTACCTGCCCCAGGAAGTCCTTACTTTACTTTTTTCACTTAGTCATCCATTCATTTGACGATTATTTATTGCACACCTGCGTTGAGCAAGGCCCCGTCCTAGGTGAACGGGCTGCCCGATGAACAGAGCAGACAGGTATTCCTGCCCTCGTGGAGCTCACCCCGTAGGAAACTACCTTGTGTGTTAGAGAGCAATGAGTGAGATGGGAGGAAGGAAAGGTGTCGCTGGGCCAGCAGGATGGAGGCAGGTTATAGGTTATTGGGGTAAGCATCGGTGACGAGGTGAGATTTGAGCCCAGGCGTGAGGAAGGTGAGGTGGTTACCTAGCCCCATCTGGGGGAAGAGTGTTCTGGACAGAAGGACAGCCACAGCAGAGCGGCAGAGGCCCCCTCTTGGATGTACCTGGCATGGCTGAGGAAAAGCAAGCAGCCGGTGCGACTGGAGAAGCGCCGCTGAGGCGGGGAGAGATCAGACATGAGCTCAGAGAGGTATGGGGCCGGATCTGGCCGCCACTGCCACAGCTCGGGCTTCTACTCTGAGTGGAACTGGGAGCCCTGGGAAGGCTCTAAGCAGAGGAGCGCTGCTTTCCAACTGCGTTTTAAAAGGATGGCTTGGCCTGTTACGTTGAGAATCTGCACAGTGGGGCAGATAATCCCCACTGCCTCATGGAACTGCTAGGAAGGTCCAAGGAGAACCTGGATGGGGATATACTTTGTAACAAAAGGCCCTGAATATAGTACAGTTTCTGGGAAAAAGAGACCAGGCGCTCTGCTTCTCCTCGTCTTATTGAAGGGGCTTTTGAGCGGGGAGAGGCTTTGATTTTCCCAAGGTCAGATGCTCTACAACCGATCTAGGATCTGGAAGTCCTGGACTCCTCTTCCATGCGCCTCCGGCAGGTTTATCAGCAGCACGGCCTTTGGACATGTGATCTCAACTAGTGCGGCAAACAGGACTGACTGACTTTTCCCCTGTGATTCATCCATCCAACAAATAGGAGTTGAGCAGCAGTTCTATGCCAGGCCCCAGGACACAGGGGCATTTGGAAATACCTGGCGAGGACTGAGCCCCCTTCTCTGGTGGGGTAGGAGTCAGCTATCTACCAGAGACCAGACTACCAATGGCTGAGGTTAAGCTTAAGGGTTAGGGCTTAAGGGTCTGTGGCTCACAGCATGAGGCAAAAGGCAGGGAGACCAGCCAGGAGGCTAGGATGAAAAGTCAAGCTGGAGAGGCAAGGCCTGAGTAGAGGCTGTGCTGGGAGCATGGAGGACAGAGGACAAAGTGTAAACGTTAGAAGGAAAGCCCACAGGACTGGGGCCAGACTGGATATGGAGATAGGTGGGACCAAGATGCCATCAAGCTTTCCCACGTGGTGATGCAGAAGATGATGTCATTCATAGAAACAGGACGACCTTGGCACATTTGAGGAACAGAAAGGAGTGCAGTACGTCAGAGCATGGTGAGCAGGGCAGACGGTGGTTTTGGGTGTTGTTGAAGGGGCAGGTTAGGCTGCATCGTACTGCTGCTTGGGTGATATCTCACTGTGGTCCTGGCTTACATTTCCCTGATGATTAGCGATGCTGAGCATCTTTTCATCTGTCTGTTGGCCATCTGCATGTCTTCTTTGGAAAAAATGTGTATTCAGGTCCTTTGACCATTTTTTAATTGGATTATTTGGTTTTGTTTCTGTTTTTTAGTTTTATGAGTTCCTTATACATTTTGGCTATGAACCCCTTATTGGGTATGTCATTTGCAAGTACCTTCTCCCATACAGCAGGTTGCCTTTTCATTCTGTTGATGGTGTCCTTTGCTGTGCCTGAGCCTTTTAGTTTGATGTAGCCCCACTTGTCTGTTCTGGCTTTTGTCTCCCTTGCCTGGGGATACGTATCCAGAAAAAATTACTAATGCCAGTGTTCAGGAGTTCACTGCCTATGTTTTCTTCTGTAAGTTTTATGGTTTCAGGTCTTATATTATTAAGTCTCAAATAAATTTTAAGTTCATTTTTGTGTACTGTGAAGGGCAGTGATCCACTTTCATTCTCTGCAGGTAGTTGTACAGTTTTCCCATCACCAGTATTGAAGGAACTGTCTTTTCTGCATTGTATATACTGGCCTCCTTTGTCATATGTTTACTGACCTACAAACGTGGGTCTATTTCTAGGCTCTCTAACCTGTTCCATTGATCTATATGTCTATTTTTGTGCCAGTACAACACAGTTTTGAACACTGTAGCTTTGTAGAATAGTTTGAAATCCTCCTGAATTTTATCAAACATTTAGTGAAGACCTAATCCCATCCACCTTAAAGTTTTCCAAAGAGTAGAAGAAGAGGGAATATTTCCAAACTCATTCTACGAGGCCAGCATCACTCTAATACCAAAACCAGGCAAAGACACCAAAAAAAAAGAAAACTACAGACCAATATCCCTCATGAACATAGATGCAAAAATACTCAACAAAATATTAGCAAACTGAATTCAAAAATACATCCATCATGATTAAGTAGGATTTATTCCAGGGATGCAAGGATGATACAACATTCAAAAATCCATCAACATCATCCACCACAGCAACAAAAAGAAGAATAAAAGCCACATGATCATCTCCATAGATGCTGAAAAAGCATTTGACAAAATTCAACATCCATTCATGATAAAAACTCTCCAACAAAATGGGTATAGAGGGCAAGTACCTCAACATAATAAAGGCCATATATGACAAATACACAGCTAACATTATACTTAACAGCGAGAAGCTGAAAGCTTTTCCTTTAAGATCAGGAACAAGACAAGGATGCCCACTCTCCCCACTTCTATTCACATAGTACTGGAGGTCCTAGCCACGGCAATCAGACAACACAAAGAAATAAAAGGCATCCAGATTGGCACGGAAGAAGTTAAACTGTCCCTGTTTGCAGATGACATGCTATTGTACATAAAAAACCCTAAAGACTCCACTCCAAAACTACTAGATCTAACATCTGAATTCAGTAAAGCCGTGAGATACAAAATTAATACACACAAATCTGTGGCATTCCTATACACTAACAATGAACTAGCAGAGAGAGAAATCGGGAAAACAATTCCATTCACAATTGCATCAAAAAGAATAAAATACCTAGGAATAAACCTAACTAAGGAAGTGAAAGACCTATACTTTGAAAACTACCAGACACTCATGGATAAATTAAAGAATATACCAATAAATGGAAAGACATCCTGTGCTCATGGATAGGAAGAATTAATATTGTTAAAATGGCTATCTTGCCTAAAGCAATCTACAGATTCAATGGAATCCCTATCAAAATACCAACAGCATTCTTCAATGAACTACAGCAAATCATTCTAAAATTCATATGGAACCACAAAAGACCCTGAATAGCCAAAGCAATCCTGAGAAGAAAGAATAAAGCTTCGGGGATTATGCTCCCCAACTTCAAGCTCTACTACAAAGCCACGGTAATCAAGACAATTTGGTACTGGCACAAGAACAGACCCATAGACCAATGGAACAGACTAGAAAGCCCAGATGTAAACCCAACCATATATGGTCAATTAATATACGATAAAGGAGCCGTGGACATATAATGGGGAAATGACAGCCTCTTCAACAATTGGTGTTGGTAAAACTGGACAGCGACATGCAAGAGAATGAAACTGGATTATTGTTTAAACCCCATACACAAAAGTAAACTCAAAATGGATCAAAGACCTGAATGTAAGTCATGAAACCATAAAACTCTTAGAAGACAACATAGGCAAAAATCTCCTGAATATAAACATGAGTGACTTCTTCCAAACACATCTATGGGAAACAAAAGCAAAAATGAACACATGGGATTACATCAAACTAAAAAGCTTCTGTATGGCAAAGGACACCATCAACAAAACAAAAAGGCATCCTACAGTATGGGAGAATATATTTGTAAATGACATATCCAACAAGGGGTTAACATACAAAATATTTAAAAAAACTCACGCCTCAACACCCAAAAAGCAAATAACCCAATTAAAAAATGGGCAGATGATAAGAAAAGACAATTCTCCAAAGAAGAAATTCAGATGGTCAACAGATGCATGAAAAGATGCTCCACATCACTAATCATCAGGGAAATGCAGATTAAAACCACAATGAGATATCACCTCACACCAGTGAGGATGGCCGCAATCCAAAAGACTAAGAACAACAAATGCTGGTGAGGATGTGGAGAAAGGGGAACCCTCCTACACTGCTGGTGGGAATGTAAGCTAGTTCAACCATTGTGGAAAGCAGTACGGAGGTTCCTCAAAAAACTAAAAATAGAAATACCATTTGACCCAGGAATTCCACTCCTAGGAATTTACCCAAAGAATACAAGTTCTCAGATTCAAAAAGACATATGCACCCCTATGTTTATCGCAGCACTATTTACAATAGCCTAGATATGGAAGCAACCTAAGTGTCCATCAGTAGATGAATGGATAAAGAAGAGGTGGTACATATACACAATGGAATATTATTCAGCCATAAGAAGAAAACAAATCCTACCATTTGCAACAACATAGATGGAGCTGGAGGATATTTTGCTCAGTGAAATAAGTCAGGCGGAGAAAGACAAGTGCTAAATGATTTTCCTAATTTGTGGAGTATAACAAGGAAGCAAAACTGAAGGAACAAAATAGCAGCAGACTCACAGACTCCAAGAAGGAACTAATGGCTACCGAAGGGGAGGGGTCTGGGAGGGCGGTTGCGGAGGGGGGCAGAAGGGGATTGAGGGGTATTCTCTTTAAGTACACGTGGTGTGGGGGGTCCCGGGGAAAACAGTGTAGCACAGAGAAGGCAAACAGTGACTCTGTGGCATCTTACTACACTGATGGACAGTGACTGCATTGAGGTATGGGTGGGGACTTGATAATATGGGTCAATGTAGTAACCACATTGTTTTTTCATGTGAAACCTTCATAAGAGTGTATATCAATAATACCTTAATAAAAAATTTAAAAAGAAAAGAAAGAAAGAAGGTAGAGGACCGATGATGCGGAGGAGGGTCCTCCCACCTCCTGCAGCACAAACGGCACGGAGCTTGGGCAGCAAGGCTACTCTGATGCCCCGCCTCCTCCCCAGGCAGGGGAGGCCGCCCTAGTGTCTCTCTTCCAAGGCAGCCAAACCAGCGCCCTGACCCCTCTCTTTTGCTGCTCCCCAGATTTTCTGCCTCAGTCTAGCAGCTCATTTCCCAAACACTGCTACCAAGAGCACCATCCACTGGGTTTGAAAAATAGTGAAACTTCCCAAATTACACCAAGGTCTTAGCTCCTGACTTTCATTCCCTCTTGGTGGAGCTTTCTCACCTGTTTGAGTATAAATTAGTCCCATGTGCTTTCTCATTTTATTGTCACAACAGTCCCATGAGAATCAAGAGAGGTTAAATGAGACAGACAAGCACTCGTCAAGTGCTAGGAAGTGGCAAAGCTGGACTTGAACCCAAGTCTGAGCTGCCTGCAGAGCCCATTTTCTTAACTACATGCCACGCTGCCTCCTACAGACTCCTTGTGCGCTTTGATCAGTCTTAATGACGGTTCTGCCTCCGGTACCCTATCCCCTAGGGGAAGGAGGAAAAAGGCAGATGGGGTTGCTTCCTAATCTTTGTTTCATGTGAGCAATTTCTATTTCTGTTACCTTCCAGACAAGCATAATACCAGTTCACCAGGCTTCTCTCCTATCCAGGAATGAATGATTTTGAGCGTTTCCTCACATGCCTGATGGTCTGTTTGCATGCTGCCAAAAACAGAGTTCATACCTCCATAAGCAGCCTGTTCTAGACAACAGGACAGCACGGCAGCCCAGAACATGGACTCCAACTCAAGTCACTTTGGTTGAGTCTCTGCTACCTACTAGCATCCCATGCCTCAGTCTCCTCATCTGTAAAATGGTAATGACAGTAGTATCTATTTCCTAGTGTGATTATGAGGATTAAATAAGATGCTACAGTCGTATTGTTCGGTAAGTGCGTAACACATCTGAGCTATTAACAGCATCGTCACCATTTTCCTGAGGCAGAGCCACTACCTGCCTCAGGTCACCTGCGCACCTTAGGCCAAGCCCCAGGCCGTGGAATTCGATCCTTTTCTGCACTCACCTGCTGTTCTGCAGTTCTCAGTTTTCACTTTCTCACACCAGTTTTTTTTTTTTTTTGTAAGCTTATTCATCACACAAATATGATATTCCCAAGATCATGATTTCCCCTTGACAGAATCACTGGTTGTTTGCTGACCTTGCCAAATACATAACCGGAGTGGGAGATGGTAGTTCAAGGCCTTGCCTCCTACCCTCACTGGCCTGCATATTGGCCGCTACCCTTTTGCATTCCCTGAATTTGGAATCCCCCGTCAGTGGACTCTGTTTTGACCGCATATCCTAAACATCTACGATCAGGATAGGATTATGTCAGGACAAAGAGCCCAGACCCTGGAGCCAAACATAGCCAAGTTCAATTCCAGATCCCTCCGCTCCTTGCCATTCGTTGTCTTGGCCAGAACAGTCTCCCTGCCCGTCTTCTATAAAATGAGACTGGTGATGATCTTGCCTACTTCACGGGGTTTGTGAGGATCTAGATAATACATGTAAAACACTCAGCACAGTGCCTACGTCAGTGAACATTCGCGATTAGTATCCCAGGGCTGTGCTGTCTAACGGGGCAGCTTCCAGCTGCATGTGGCAGCCAAAGCCTTGAAGCCTGGCTGGTCCAAACTGAGATGTGCTCTGAGTGTGAGATACACGCTGGATTGCAGGATTAGCACAGGAAAGAATGTAAAATGCCTTGATAATTTTTATATTGATAATTATCTTGAAATGAGAATATTTTGGATATATTGGGTTAAATAAAATATGTTAGCGTTAATGCCATGTTTTGCCATGTACTTATTAATATGGCTACTAGAAAATTTGAATGGCTGTTTTGTGGCTTGTATCATATTTGTTTTGGACAGTGCTATTATACTGGGTTTTTGGTTTTGTGTGTGTGTGTGTGTGTGTGTGTGTGTGTGTGTGTGTGGTGGCAGTGGTTTTTTTTTCAGCGGCAGAGAGAAGAAAACAGCACATTGGGTTTTGGGGGCATTTGAATTTTAGTGGCTGCACCTGTCTTGTTATAGATAGTTTTTGAGCTGCAAGAGCTCTTTGGAGATTATTGAGATCCAATCTGCAGTCTGTAAATATTGGGAAACTGAGGCCCATAAGAACTGGGGTATGCCCAGGGTCCCAGAACTAACAGTGGCAGAACCCAGATCAGAACTTAGATGCCTCCCAATCCCAACAGGCAGCGGCCTGTTGGAATGATGTTGCCACCTGGCGGTCATCCATATATGACCACTGCAAGCTCCGCAGCGGCTGGGCTCCCTCAGGAGCGGACTCTGCTGCCATCTATTTCCCAACCATCTGCAGAGGTTGGGACAGGGAGGATCCTTCTCAGCTTCCTGGCCAGTCGACTGTGCTAAGCCCCAGCCTGCCAGGGGGTAACAGGGTAGTAATTAAGGGCAAAATTGGTGGTTACAGAAGACAAGCACAGGTTTGAGCCCTGGCTTTGCCCCTTTCTACATGCACCCGGACAGGTCACTTCTCTGACCCTCAGGTTGTCCACACATGTAAAATGTGGATAATACCAGAACTTAAGTCAAAGTGATGGAATGAGATAATATCAATAATTTGAACCAACAAACACCTACAGAGCACGACAACTGATGTACTGTTCCTGTTCGCCAGGACACAGCAGTGATCTAAGAGGACAAGTCCAGTGGCTCTTAGAAGATGGCCTTAGACCACTGACATCAACATCACCTGGGAGCTTTTTAGAAATGTGTATCCTCAGGTCTCCACCCCAGAGCTACTGGATGTGAACCATGCTCAAGGTTGAGAACCACTGGACTTGGAGACATAGATGTATACATCAGGTGGGGCTAAGTGCTGTGGGTAGGCAGGATAGATGGGTAAATAGCTTGAGAATGATGGCCAGAGGTGGCAGTGGTGGTAGGGGCCGGGGGGGGGGATGTTAAATTGATGTGGTGGTCAGGGAGGGCCTATCTGATAAAGGAACAAGTTCCAGCAGAGATCTGAAAACAATTATCTGGAGGAAAGAGGAAAGGGCATGCCTTTACCCATTCAAGATACTTCCTGTGTTTGTAAGACATGTAAGTCCTGGAGATGTAATATACAGCATGTTGGTAACCAAGGTTAATTAAAAAAAGAATTTCAAAAGACACTTCCTGTGAATTGCATATACAACTTCTGCTACATCTCACTGGCCATAGTTTATTCATACGGGCCACACCTAGCTATGTGGGGGAGGCTGGGAACTGTAGTCTTTATTCTGATCAACCATACATCCAGCTAAAGACTGAGACTCTTCTTTACAAATAGAAGATAAAGAAAAAGCATGTTGGAGAACAACAGCCTCAGCCAGACCAAGCCTCTGAGGGTCTGTTTATGCCTGTATGCCTCCAAAGATGGGGAGATCACTATTTCACAAAGCAATTTTATTCCCTCTGGAGCAGCCCTTTTAGAAAACTCCTTTGATACTCAAGTCTACCTCTCTACAACTTCTACCCACCGGCCAAGTTTCACCACTTTAGGACTACACACGAGTGCTTGCTTCTTCTTTCCCAGGACAGAACACTACCTATTTGAAGTTCCTCACACATCCTCTCTTTGATTTAACCCACCTAAGTCAATAATGCTCCCCTGAAGTCACATGTTGGGAAAGGATTTTCCTGATCCTGCATTAGAGATTGAGAATGGCCTTGACAGCACCCTCCTGGGCGCCGGGGAGCCGCACCCCCACCCAGGTTAATGAAGGCTGACTGGAGGCAGAAACAGCTGTCACCTCAGGCAGAATGTGGGGGAAGCCATGCGGGCATGTGCTCAGCTTCAATCTTCTTGGAATCTTCTGTTTGGTAATTTCTTCAGTTATTTTGCAGTTCAGCAATTCTTCAGTTGACTAATCTGCCATCAGATCTATCCATGGAGTATATAATTTTGATGATCATATGTATTTTATTTCCAGTTTTCTTTGGTTCCTTTTCAAACGTCTCTCGTCTTTACACTTTTGGCCTACTCTGTGTTCCACGGAGTATTTCTTTATAAACATTTCATATGTTCTTATTTTATATCCTGATAATTCTATTATGATCTTACGTCTTTGGAATATAATAAATGCTGTTGTTTCTGCTCTCACTTGCGTGGCTTATTTTCGAGTTTCTTTTTTAGTCATATTTGCTTGAACCTAATCTCTGTGTAACCCAAGGGCCCCAGCTGTGGATGGATTTCTCCAGAGAGGATTTGCTTCTGCTTCTGCCAAAAGCCCAGGGACACTCCTACCTGGGACATTAGCCCAGGGGATTTCCGGCTTAATGTGAAGGTCGAGTTCAGCTTCCTCATCTTGGGAGGCAGGAACGGACAGAGCCTAAACTTAACGCCTGCTACTGGCTCCAGTGTTTGCCTTGAGGGCTACCCCACCTGTTTCGCCTACAGCTCTCTGCTCCCTAATCCATTTCATCCTGATGCCCCCTTTCTTTCTCACTTCTGTAGCACCCTTGGGGATTTCCTTTGCACCTCTGGAGCCCAGGAACGCATGTTTAATTTATACAGGCTCTAGAAAGGCCCTTCACACTACCTGGCGGAATTACCGAAGGTAGAAGCCCATTCATCTACTCTTTAAGTGATTCACCAAACAGATCTTTACTGAGCCCCTACTTCTGCAGTCTGACTGGGGCAGCAGACATTACACAAGACATACTCTCTACCCTCTCAGAGCTCACTATCAGTGGGGAAAACAGGCTATTAGAATAGAGGGTGACCAGTGGTACCACACAGGGAGGAGGGGTGGGTGCCGTGGAAATTCAGGGGAGTGCCTCACGGGGCATCCAGGAAGGTAATTTAGTGATAAAAACGGATCCAAACAGATGAGCATAAGGTGTGAGGCCTAGTGAGGGAGAACAGATGCTTAAGGAGCCAAGCAGGGAAGGGCGTCACATAAGCAACACACTGAAGGCATGGAGAACTGGAGAAGTGAAAAGAACTGGGTTTGGCTTGGGCAGAGCGAGAGGGCAAAGGATATAAAACACTGGAGATTCATGGAGGAAACTGGGTTCTTGACTAAAGGCAACAGGGTGAGGCAGTGATAAAATGGCAACAGAGTGACATAATCCAATTAGTTCTCGGTCCCGCAGCTGCAGGCTCACCTGCCAAGGCTGGGCTTCCAAGGTCTGCAGTCTCAGGTGGGCAACAGCTCATCTAGTCCTGCTCTGCACACCTGGTAGCCAATGGACTGCTACCGTCCAACCTGAGCTGCACAAATTGGCTCTCCTTGTGTAGCACCTTGCTGACAAACCCTGAAAGGAACTGCTTTCAAAGACCTGGCTGATTGTATCCCTGGTTACCAGGGAACAGCAGGGCAAGTCCATCACAAGAAATCGAAAGAATGCTCTAGCAACCACCACCTTTTTTCTACCAGGATCCCTGCCAGTTGTCTTATGTGCTGCTTGGCATAAGAACTGAACAGGCATAAGAATAGTAGCAACTTCCACGTGAAACCTTCACAAGAGTGTGTATCAATAATACCTTAACAAAAAAAAGATAAGAAAAAGAACAGTAGCAACTTCTTTAGCAGCAGGTACTGTGCTCAACGCTCTAATCCACCTCTTGTGTCCCCCCCCCCCCCCCCGAGGCGGCCATTACCACAGGGATGTTTACTGACGGCTGAGCAGTTCGTTTGCCTGAAGCCACAGTCTGATGCGCCCCCTAGGATTTTTATCCAGGTCTGTGCATCACCTTCCTGCCTTAGAAACCAGGCTAACAGTAGGAAAGCACCCTCATTGTTTTCCTAATTTTATTTTGGAATAATTTTAAGTTTACCAAAAAGTTGCAAAGATTATATGACTTTTCTGTATACCGTTCACCCAGTTTTCCCTGTTAATATATTAGCATACTTGCCAGAACTAAGAACCTAACATTGGTACATTACCAACTGCACTCCAGGCTTTATTCAGATTGGACTGGTTTTCACACTAATGCCCCTTCCAGTCCAGGATCGAACACTGCATTTAGTTACCTCTCCTCAATTCCCTCTGGTCCTCTAACCCTGTTTCTCATGACTTTTGATCACTTAAGTACTGGTATTTTGTAGAATGTCCTCTAACGGGTTTTTAGAAAGCTATCAGAGGTTAAGTACTCTCCTGATCTCAGAGTACATGCTACCAACCTTAGAAATTTGGTCGAAGTAGTGTTATGACAGGTTTCTCCAGAGCAGTTAACATTTTCCCTCTTCCACTTTCTATTCTTCGGAATGTGAGTCACCAAGTCCAGCCCACACTCAAGGGAGGGGAAATTAAAATTCCACTTACTGGAAGGGGGAGTATGTATTTATATTTGGAGTTCTTTTAAAGGAAAGCTTGTACCGTCTTCATTTACTTACTGAAATCACTTATAACAGCATGGACTCATTTTATATTCTGGGTTGTAATCAAACTCCTCATGGAGAAGCCACAAGAGATTCAAAAAAGTTTAACTAACACCACAGGGTAAGTAGACGGGAGCCCTGACTACCCGGGGTCCCAAGTATTCCTCCAAGGGGAACAGTTGTGAAGAAAATGATCCATGTATCCAGACTATGGAATATTATTTAGCAAGAAAAAAAAAAACAACGCATGAAGTACTGATACCTGCTACACAAACCCTGAGAACATTATTCTAAGTTAAAGGATCTACACACAAAAGACCACGTATCGTAGATTCCATTTCTAGATGTCCAGAATAGGCAAAACTAGACAGAAAGTAGATTAGTGGCTGTCTAGGGCAGGGAACAATGCCTGTTAATGTCTTGGGGACGGGGAGGAAGTGTTCTAAAATTGCAGTGCCTGTACAACTCTGAATATACTAAAACTTACTGAACTATACATGTTAAATAAGTGAATTGTAGCTCGATAAAGCTGTTATCAAAGTAGAGCTCAATAGTCAGGCAGGCTTTTCCTTCTAAGCTGTGCCCTCTGGTAGGCTTTTTGTAGTGTCCTTACCTGTTATGGGGATGAGTAGCACCTTCCCATCAGGCTTAAGATTCAACAGGGCGATAAAGTAACTTGGCTGGGTTTGGGGAGCTGACCAATGCTGCTTCATCACAGTAATCCACCAATACAATCCTCAGGACCTCTGCCCAGAACACAGCTTATTCCTTCACCAGTTTCTGCTCAAAATGTGCTATCAGACATTTGCCCTAAGTAACAGCATCCCTACAAACTTTACCTTCTTGTCCGTGATTTTTTCCCTTAAAACCCTTCACTTCTTTGTATTCTCAATACAGTCCAGGACACTTAGGGTCCTCTCCTCCCCACAGGGCCTGGGTAAACCTGTCCACCCACCAGCCTCGCCTCTCCTAGCCATCCATCCACGCAGCGGTCACCATCACAGGGCCCTGCTATTTCTTGCAGAACTTGTACCATCTGGTGCCATTGGGTCCTTGGAGCTGGATGCAAGCTTCCGAAAAGCAAAAACCTTTTTTTAATTGCTGATGAAAATAGGGCTTGGTATATATTTATGGATGACTGAACCTTTATGTACTTTATGTACTGATATGGAACAATCTCCCAAGATCTGCCAAGTGAGAAAAATATGCAATAAAGTGCATTACCAATTTTGCACAGAAGGTGTGGGGGGCGTGTATACACCCACATGTGTTTATAAAAGGCTGAAGTCTGGAAGCTCTTCTGCTCAGGCTATACGTGGCCCAAGTTTCCACTCCGCTCTGGCTCCTTGATTTGGTCCATGTTTGGAACTAATAACTCCACTTTCAAAATAAGGTCTTCAAGGCCTTGGTCTGTTTTAGATGACTGAGGTAACTTAATGCCACAAGCAGCAGCATGGAAAAACCCAACCGCACCACCACCATCTCACCTCTCCTTAGGTTGCTTCCTCCTCCTGGAAAGTCATTTCACAGAACACAGGCTCGCTCACCCTCTGTCCACGTCAGGGGCTGGATCTATCCCTCTGGTGCTTCTGTTCAGCAGTTTATCTATATCCTCTGAAGCAATCTATTAAATGCCCGCTGGTTTATCACTGCACCTGTGAGTCCCATGAATGTAGCTGGGAGGAAGGAGTCAAATATCCCTGAGGCATGATCCCCACATGAGAGAGACAACTGGAGGCAAAATAGTTCACACAAAGACAATTTATTAACGGGAAATAATTTGAGGACTCCTGTTCACAGACGGCGACCACGGCGACCCCCCTTCCTGCGGGTACTATCAGAGGGGATGGGAGTGACATCCTCTGTTGGGAGGAAGAAAAATCATCATCACCTAGGGCTGGATTGGAAGGAGTCCAGGCCTCCCCAGGCCACTGGTCTAACAAATCGACATCGGGTCGCCTGCTCCCCAGATGGGCCCTCAGGACAGGCAGAAGGCCCTACCTGCTTCCTCAGCGTTCCTGATGTCCTCTGACCTCCCTCTTCCAATGAGAAAAGTGAGACTCAGCCAAGGTACACAACTTGCATTGGACGTCAGAGGTAGGCAACATGCCCAGGTTTCTGAAGCCTTGTCCACTGACTCTCAGGTGGAAAACCCCTCCAAAACAGGGCACGTGAAGACTATCTCCTTTCAGTATGTTGAAAAAAACTCTTAAGAGGGTTGGAGGCAGACCATTAAACTGAGGGATCAGTACATGTTGCCACTCTGCACAGAAATAATAGGGAAGGGCTAACACCTCCTTCCTAGGAGCTGCAAGGAGCCAGGAGATCATGGACATGAAGGCGGATGCTACACAAATGTAGACTTACTGAGACTGCTGTGATTCTCAACCAAGTTCCTACTCCCTCCATTCATTTTTGGTTGTCACAATGACTGGCATGCCCTACTCAAAACTGAGCAGGCAAGGACCAAGGATACTTAAGGTCCTACAATGCAGCAGACAGGCCAAAGTGCCAACAGTAACTCCTCTGAAAAACAATGGAAAGGGAGGACAATTCACCTTCCATCATTCACCAACCACTGTCTCAAGCCCTGCACCAGGAAGTGGGGGGCAGATTCAGAAATGAAAACTGGGCAGTCCCAATTCAGAAGGGAAGGTCACTTCACATCAAAATGACATGAGTGTTCAGGAGAGATTTTATGTCACATAGGACCTCTTGCAGCCTCCATTAAAACCCTAACTTCCTACAGTCCTCAGACCAGGCCGTTTCCAGTGCGCACATCACATGCTTTCTGGGGTTCATGCTTCAAAAGCAAACCCAAGTGCTGGCCAGGGGGAAGCACTTACCAATCCGTCCAATCTTCATTCCTGAGCGGGCAAGGGCTCTGAGGGCTGACTGGGCCCCAGGTCCAGGGGTCTTGGTCCTAAAATATGAAGTTTACCCTAAGAAAAGTCTTTAGCCAAGTCTTTTGGGGTTCTTTCTAAGATCCCACAACCGTCTAGAGATCTGCAAACACTCCATAAAACACCAGACAGTAAATATTTTAGGGTACCAGGCCACTTAGCAGTCCACTTAGTTTTTGTTGCATGCTTTCTGGCCCATGGGTCAGTTTGTGCCCTGCCCTGCCTGCAACCCAGGTAAGGCACCATCCCTTCCTGCCACATGCTGTGATTCTATGTCTTTCTTTGGTGATCTGTCATTTATAACTGCTCCAGCCACCCACCCAAGACCGAGATACTACTGTCTCTCTAGTGGACCTCCTCAACAGCTATTTGGTTTGTTCCCTACACAGTATTCATCTATAAAAAACCCCAATCTCAACAGGTCATTACTCCGGAAAGTTTTATGCTCTTCCGCACTCACTCTGACTGAAGTCCAAGTCCTTACTGCACCCTTCAAGATGGAGCAGGACCTCGCTCCTTTCTCTCTCTGATCACCCCTCATGTCACCCCTTCCTGAAGATGTGCCAAGTTCATTTCCACAAGACTTTTTCCCTGTAGCTGTCTCTGGCGGGAACACCCTACCCTTGTTCTTCCTTCACTGGACCAACTCCTGGCAAACACTTAGGTCTCAGTTTAAATTATACATTAGCACTAACTCCATCTCTGACATCATACATTTGCTTTCTAGCACTTGTCAAAAATGGAATCACTTTCTCTCCTGCTCATTTTGTTTAAAGTCTGACTCTTCCATCAACCTAGGTACGACCGAGGAGGGTAGAGGCTATATCAACTTTTTCCTCCCATCATTCTTTTCTAGCAACTAGAACACAGCACCTGGTATGCAGTGAGTGCTCAATAAATTTGGAGAGAGGGGAGACAGCAGCAGAACAAGAGCCAATTATTAAATAAGTATACACCTAAGATGTCTTGTGTAAAATCACAAAAGAAAAACCAAGCCTTAAATCCAGGTGGTATGGTGCCCAAGCCCAGTGACCTCCCCACCCAGCTCCCGCCTTCTGCACCTATTTCCTCCTGTGGCCCGGAGTTTGATGTGGAGGGCAGTGATGCCCAGCTCCTTGCACCTCTGGGCCACATCCTGGGCAGCCAACATGGCAGCATATGGAGAGGATTCATCTCGGTCAGCCTTCACCTTCATCCCACCAGTCACACGGCAGATAGTTTCCCTGAGGACAAAAGCATATGGTCACTTCTCTCTCATCCAACAAGATTCGCAGTGCTTATCAAATCCTAGTGAGTGAAGAGCCCCATAGCTCAGGTATGGCAGAGGATGATGGTCAACCTGAGAACACATCCTTTCTGACAAGCCTGCCACGGTCTCTGCTTTCATGGAGTCTAAAAACTCAAAATAGCTAAGCCCTATATTAACATTTCATATTTACTCTCGCATTTAATCCTCAATTACTTAATGAGGTAGGCACTATTAGCTTTTTACATACAAGGAAATCAAAACTTAAAATTTCAGTGACTTTACCTAAGTCACAAAAACTTGCTACCAGCAGCCAGACCTACACCCAGGGCTGACTTCCAGCCCACTACTGCCCTACAAAGTACCAAGAGATTAAAGAGTCAGTGATCACACTGTAAGGCCGAAGGGCACAGAATGTGCCTCCTCTTTTCTCAAAACTCCAGTGCCTGATAAATCAACAGTATATGTGGACTAAACAACTAAGCACATTTCTTACCTGACCATTCTTTTCAATTCTTTTAAGCGAACCCCTTTAATTGCCACCCAGTTCCCCGTTTCCCACCTCCTTGCCAGTTTGGTCTCATGCCTCTATACCTAGGTACTCACTTGCCAGAAAGATCGGTGACATGGACAAAAGTGTCATTGAAGGACGCAAAAATGTGGCAGACACCAAATACATTTTCTCCTTCAGCTACCTGAGGTCCAAGGCTGATGACCTGTTCTTCCTTCTTTTCCTTCCCCTTGCGAGGTGCCATTTCTGAAAAGAAGGAAAAGAATTCCAATGTTAATAACAGGCAAGAGATTTCCAGAACCCTCTTCTGGCTATTAAAAGAAACCCCAAGTTTTAGTATGTATCCCTGTCTTCCTCCACCCATTACTGTGCTGTAATCCAATCTCTGCCTCATTAAAACTCATTTCTCCCTGCACTTAGGGACTTCAACTGGCGGCGAAAAATCTAAGTACCTTAAAGGCAGCCCTTCTGAACCTACCAAAAGCACAGCTTAGAGCACCTATAGGATAGAAGCTTAGGGTTCCAGCAGCAGACCACAAGCACCCCTCAGATATCTACTAGTGGGTCTCAGAAACACACTGGCTTTGGTCTCTGGAAACCTCCAAGTTCAACTAACAGCTCTGCAAACCTGGTTAAATCAATTCTCCCTGGGCCTTACTGTCCTCAAAACATAAGCTGAGAATGTTGCTATGCTGATGGACAGTGACTATAATGGGGTATGTGGGGGGACTTAATAATATGGGTGAATGGAATAGCCACAATATTGCTCCTGTGAAACCTTCATAAGATTGTGTATGACTGATACCTTAATAAAAAAAAAAAATAAGCTGAGAAAGCTTTGATTTGGTTAGGGTGACACAGATAATCAGTTGCAGAGCCGAGGTCAGAACCAAGTTAGAGGATCATAGTCTACACCCCACAGTATTTCCAATGCTGGAAGTGTCGGGGTTTCCTGGTCCCCAAGCACCAATTACAGGTTAGACTCAAAAAAGCTTGAAAGACCACATTCAAAAAAACTGGCATAAGACCAAAGCTAATAATCTACCCATGTACTGGGGAGAGGTGAAGACCCTCTATGGGAGTGGGGGGGAACCCCACTACCTGCTAAATTCTGCACCAACGCTGCAGATTAGAATTCAAAGCTCCCAAACCAACATACCCCTCTAGTTTCCCGTGCTCCACCATCCCTCTCCAAAACCGGTTTAAACACTATCTCCCATCCTCTGGCAATTCATCTCCTGCCATCCTTCCACAAGTGATCAAAACCAAATCCTTAAATTTTTACAGGAACCAAGTATTAAAGGCACTAAAACATGTCACACGTCCTCTCAAAGGGTAACAGAAAAGACCCATGCCAGAAATTCAATGTTTGTGAAACCAAATAACTCTAGCATTTAACCTAAATGCAATCACACTCCTTAGGGAGGGAGACAAGTCGGGAGGAAAGTCGGTGAGGATGCGAATGTCAAGGGCTAGGCAAGAACTGCTTTCTGTCTAAAGCCACAGGCCTTCTAACCCTCCTGAGACTCAAAAACCAGAAGAATTTCTTAACACTTTCAGAAGACACTAGATTAAGAAGGGCTCAGATGAAATCAGGCTGTATCCTTCCAGACGGAGAAGGCAAAGAAAGAAGGGCCTCACTTCGTTTCAGTGTCAAAACCATACCTAAAACTGACGTGCCCTGGCGCCCAGCCCAGCACTCTACCCTGTGCCAAGATGCCTCTATTCCATAAACAGCCACCACCCTAGGACTCAAAAGCCACGTCTTACATATTCCTGGGTATCCCCAGTGCCTTCTTTATATGTTTAATCCGTGTCTGACCACAGTAGGCCCCAAAAAGTGTAGGGCTGGGTGTACAAAGTTAACAGTTCCTATCCTCAAATTAGATTCAATGAGGTAAGAATTACAAGAAATGTCCCAAGAAAATTCATAGGAGAGCAGCTTTAAGTTCTGCCTGGAGAAGCCCAGGACTCCAGTATATTTCAACTAAGGAAGCGTGAATTTAAGTTCCAAAACCGTGGCCACAACAAACGCCAACGTGCCTTCCCCCCCCCGTGTCATCCGGGAGTACACGAACGCGCGGCAAGTGCTCGGCCAACACTGGTGCGCCGTCCCTGCCCCGAAGTTCCGGCTCTGAGGAGCCTGTCTGAGCGCCAAACTTGCGAGGAGGTGCCCGCCTTAGCAATCACCCAACACAGGGAGGTTTTTCCTGCACCCATCCCCGAATCCTTCCTACAACCCCACGGGACAGGACAATTACTCCCGTTTCCCAGTGGAGCAGACGCACCGGAGACTAGGCACCTGGCCTGCGACTGACCGAGCAGAGGGGGGAGCCCCCATCAAACTAGGCCTGATTCCGCGCTCCTTCCCAACAACGCCGCGCGGCCGCTTAAACGTAGCGGTGGTCGTAGCGGAAGCCGGGGCCTTCAGGCCGGTCACCGCATCACTCCACTCACAGGCTCCTCCCAGAAGCAAGATCGCCGCCTTCCGAGGAACAGCGCGAACTTGAGTCTGGGTCGGCCGGCCGCGGGCCTCTCGCCCGGCTCGGCTTCATCAGAAAGACCCCAGTCCCGCGCCCCCGGCCCCGCTGGGCCCCCCAGCCGCAGGATGCCACCCGATGGTCTTCGTCCGGGACTCCTACCTGCGCGTCTTCTCCAAACTCGGCCACCGGAAAGAGAGGGTGGAAGAGGGCGGGGTGACGGGTCACGTCCGTGCTCCCGGAAGTGTACGCCTGAGGTCACGGAGCCCGGCTCCCGGAGGGCGCCGCCTTTAAGCGGTTCCAAGGAGATTAGGACTCGCCGCGGAAAGACAGTTTACTTAAGGGAGCGCCAGGGAGGCGAGGCGCTGGGTATCGTTGCTAGCGGGTCTGCCTCTCAGACTACACGAAGCAGCTATATCGGCCGGGTGAAGAGGACCTGTGTTCTAAGATGGCGGCGGCCGCGGGCTAGACAGACTTCTGCCCTCCGGTCCCCGGGCCTGGTCAGCTCGCAAGTGGCACCTCGTGGCGCGGAGGGGAATACCACCACCGTGGTTGTCACACACTTCGGTCTATGTCCTGGACAAAAAAAGGATTACTCATTCAGTATTTATTATATACCAGCCTGCGCTAAGCCATCAATATGCATTGCTTGACTTAATCCTCACATTATCAAGTAGATATTCAGATACTGCTCGACTTCCCTTCTGCAGGTAAGGGATGTTAACTGAGATCACACATTGGTGGCTGATTTGGAATTTTGACTTAAAAGCCTGTACGTTTAATAGGAACTTTCATATGTCCCTCTACTACCAATACTGAAGGACCTTGAAGATTGGGAGAATGTATAGATGGAGACATGAGGAAGGGCCAAGAACTAGGTCATGCATACGCGTGTATATATGTATGTATGTATGTATATATATGTGTGCGTAGATGTATACACACACATACATATAACAAAGCCCATGTAATGGAATATATATAGTGTGTATATATATATTAATTTTTGTGAACAAAATGAACGATTATGTAGAGTAGTATATAGCCCTTTGTGCACTGGAATGGACGCCACTGAACAACTTCAGTTCAATTTAGGGAAAAATTTCCTTTAAAATGCAATGCCCCCTTTTACCTTCACAAAGGTAACTAACTACAGAAAACTCAACTCATAAACTAGAAACATACAGAAAGGAAAACAAAAAGAAAAAAGAACGGCAGTCTTACCACTATTAACACATTGATATATGTCTTTCTCAAACATTATCTTTGCATATACATGCAGAAGAAAAACTTCCTTTTTTAAGAAAAGAAAATAACCTTACAATATTTTTCCTTGATGGTTACAAAAAAAATCCATGCTCATTATAAACAACCTGCGCAATATAGAAATGTAGAAAAAAGTAAAAATCATCTCTGAATTCTTTCTTCTAGAGATACTACCATTATCAAATTGGAGCATCATTACAGAAATACCTTCTGTATCCACCTGTATCTTTATAATATACAGTCTTATGTAAATAAAATTGTATGCTATATGCCATTTGGTAATTCTTTTTCACTCACTGTTGTGGACATCTTCCCATAACAACTCATAGAGATCCACAGCATTTTTTAAACAAATATCTTAGATCTTGTTTATTATTTTGAATATTAAATTCATTCATAAAAACAAAAAATTACAGTTACCAAAATGATGCAAGAAAAAGCTTTCTTCCAACCTAAGTGTCCATCAGTAGATGAATGGATAAAGAAGAGGTGGTACATATACACAATGGAATATTATTCGGCCATAAGAAGAAAACAAATCCTACCATTTGCAACAACATGGATGGAGCTAGAGGGTATTATGCTCAGTGAAATAAGCCAGGCGGAGAAAGACAAGTTTCAAATGTTTTCACTCATATGTGGAGTATAAGAACAAAGAAAAAAACAGAAGGAACAAAACAGCAGCAGACTCACAGAACCCAAGAATGGTCTAACAGTTACCAAAGGGAAAGGGACTGGGGAGGATGAGTGAGAAGGGAGGGATAAGGGGGAAAAAGGGTCATTGCAATTAGCACACATAATGTAGGGGGTGGGGCACGGGGAAGGCAGTATAACACAGAGAAGACAAGTAGTGATTCATACAATCTTACCACGCTGATGGACAGTTGCCGGAGTCCAGCTCCAGCTGGGGTGAGGTATGGAAGGGGAGTGAGACGGCGTCAGCGAATGAGGAGACACCCACACTGACTAAGGTGCAAGCATCTAGCATAAGGCTAGTAGTCCTTTATTTTATACAAGTTAACAATCAATAGAATTCTGAGTGGGGAACTTAACAGACTACCATTAACTAACTCTAAACTCAATTTCCGGCGGTCTCCAGTCTCCTGGGGTGCGGCATCCTACATGGTATTGAAACAATAGCAAGGGCAGTTAGGTCCTAAAGGCTGTCTTGGTCTTGTCTGTTCTGTCCTTGATTCCTTATCAATCCCCGAACCATTTCTACTCCAGTAAGCATTCTACTGATTAACACACCTTTCCTGTTGTTTCTCACTTAACAAACACCAGCTGGGCCTATTTCTTTTAATTCTTTTCTATATAAAAAGAAAACTTGAACTGCACTAACCATAGTTCTATTAATCAAAAACCACCTATTCATGTATAGATCATGAGCCCTAGTATATGAAATAGGACTGGGAAACAGAGTCCATCCTAACAGTCTTTCCTCTAGGGGCTTTTTCTGATTAGTGAGGGCTGTTCAGACTGGGGAGATGGTCAGATTAAACAATAGAAGAGATACGAGTAGCTTCCCCTTTGGAGGCCCGCTGTGCGGCATCCATCCATCGGCCTCCTGGGCTGTGCCATCATGCAGGTGGAGTAGGTCGGCTTCCAGTATCTAAATTCAATTTCTCAGATTTCTCAGAAGTAGAACTTACAGGATGTTCTCTAACCACTGAACAGAAAAATATTACAGCAAGAACTAAAATAAAGAGAAATGAGGGGGAAGAGGTCGGGCTCCTCCAGTTCTTCTGGGGTCGCCTCTGGGCCTGGACTCTGTCAAACAGCTCAGATGATCTGGTTCCCTTCAGACAGTGATTGTAATGGGGTATGTGGTGGGGACTTGATAATGGTGGAAGTCTAGTAACCATAATGTTGCTCATGTCATTGTACATTAATGATACCAAAAGAAAAAAAAAAGAAAAAGCTCTCTTGCTCTCACCTCAGTTCCCAGCAACCCAATCCTCTTCTTTGCAAGTAACTAGGAATACCTGTATTGCATCATTTTTAACTACTACATGATATTCCTTTGCATATGTGCACCATTGTTTATTTAACCAGTTCCCTATCATTGGACATTTAGGTTATTTCCAGAATTTGCAAATAAAACTGTCAAGAACGCACATGTGCTATTCTTTCTTCAGGGTAAATTGCCAGAAGTCAAAAGGAATATTTTAAATTTTGGTGTATGTTATTGAACTGCCCTCCAGAAAATTCATAATTTTCACTTCTGCTAAACAGATAAATACATCTCCTTGTTGTGTTGTATTTCTTTCATAATTAGTAAGGTCAGACATCTTTTTATGGATTGTCTTGAGCATTTACATCTCTTCTGTGAATTGTCAGTTTATATCCTTTGAAAGGGGGAGCTTGAGTAGTGAGTTCCTCAGTAGAGGAGGTATGACAGCTGAGACTGGAGTGCTGTGGAGTGACTTCTTACTCTGGGTAAGAGTTGTGTTAAATAGACCTCTCAACCTCATAATGGGAAGCTTGGTGAAGGGAGCACAGATTGATTTTATGGCTAAAGGCAGTACCCCTGATCACCTCAGCATTAATTTTCCCAAAGGAAGTCTTATCTTCATCCCAGAAACCACCAAAGTCAATGTTTTCAAACTCAACTTTGATTATTTAATCAACATGTTTATTATTTCTAAAAATAGTTATGAGTGTTAGGTCTTTGGGTGAAAATTGTAGCCTCTCAAGGCTTTAGTTTTCTCTAAGGCCTCCTCAGTAAAATGAGGAAATAATAGTATTTTTTTAAACGTATATTGGAACAGAAATCTGTACTGGGTACTTACTCTGTGCCAAGCTCCGAGATGAAATAAAAATGGCATTTAAACTAAGACTTAAAAAACAGAGCAGGAATTGGCTAAGTGAGGGTGGGAAGAATGGTCTGGGCAGGGAGAATAGTTTATGCAGAAGTCCTGAGGTGGGAAGGTGCTTGGAGAGCCCAGGGAATTAAAACACAACCAGTATGGCTGGGATATTGTGGGAACTGGGAGGAAGGGGAAGGGAAATCAGGCTGGAGGAATGGCAGGAGGTATTTTCTGCAGAGTCTTACCTCCCTGTTACTTTGCCTGTTTTCACCTCCCACCCACCCCGCCCAATGCGGAGCCAACACTGTGAGCACAGGAAATGTGTTTACCGTCGTCTCTAATAGTTCATTTCTTCGATCAACAGGTCCTTGCTGAGCACCTAGCATGTGTCTGGCACTGTTCTAGGTACTTGAGATACATCCGTGACCGCACAATGATCTCTACCCTCTTGCAGTTTACATTCTGACAGGAAGGGAAGACAATAGCTAAGTGAGTTTTCTATTACATTAGAAGGTGATCAGTACTATGGAAAGAAGAAAAAGTTAAGCAGGGTAAAGGGCATTGGGGGCCTGCGAAAAGACACGGAGCAAGTGGCAGAATTAAATAGGACAGTTTAGCCTTGTTGAAAGAGGTGTGAGGGAGGAAAGGGAACAGGGGGCTGTGAGGGGATGTGATGACTAGGAGTGGTGTCAGCCTTCAGGTCGTCGTGAGGACTTTGGCTTTCATTCTGCGAGGAGCCACCGGAAGGCTCTGATCAGAGGAGTGATGGAATCCGACTTACGGGTGACCAGGGTCACTGCAGATGCTCTCTAGAGAACAGACTCTCCGTGGCGGTGGGAGCAAGGGGCTGATGCAGAAGCAGGGATCAAGGCAAAGCGCCGAAAAATACTGGCGGCTGAGACCGAGGCGGTGGCATCAGTGGGGGCAGAAAAAGTCAAAATCTGATTGTGTTTTGGAAGTAGATCCAAGGGGACTTCCTGATAGATCAAACATCGGTCAAAGAAAGGATCATCATAGATGGTTCCAGCATTTATGGCTGAAAGGACAGAGTTGCCGTCAGCTGGGATCGAGGGGGCTGAGGGTGGAAGGCTTTGGGGTCATGATTAGATATTCAGCCTTAGGCCTGAGTTTGAGATGTTTACTACATAGCCAAGTGGAGGTATTGAGGTTCTTAGGAAAAATGAGTCTGGAATTTAGGAGAGATCTGGGCTGGAGGTATACATTTGGGAGTCTTTGGCACTGAGATGGTATTTAAAGTCATGAGACCATGTAGGACCATGGATGGGCTGAGTATCTATCGAGAAGAGATTGTGGACTGAGCATCAAAGCCTGGGGATAGGAGAAAGAGACAGCCAACGGAGAAGAGGCAGGGAACGGTGAGATGTCAGAACACCGAGACGGGGAGTCTGGGGAGCCACGTGAAGGAATAGAGGAGAAGGGGGTGCACTAGGGGTCCTCATCATCACGATGGAGCATGGTGCCGAAGCTGGCACCCTGGGGAAATGAGAAAGAGGCAAGGGGCTGAGGGACAGCATAACGGTGACGGGAGCCGTGGGTTAGAGGTCCCAGAGGGGAAGGGATGGCTCAGTTCCAGGTACCGGCTGATACTTCGAGCTGCTGGTCAGGGATGGGGGAGCATGCGATTGAGATGTTGGTTTAGGGAGGACCCGCAGGGATTGGTAATGACCATGGAAATGAGTGGCCAAGCTGGGCTGGGGGACAAGGTCAGTAGAGAAGAGCAGGTCAGGGGGACCGGAGGCCAGGAGGAGGGCAGCATTGTCTATGTGACCATTGAGATGACCCACAACTAAAACAGGAAGGAACTGTTGAGAGTGACATTGAGTCCGGGGCACATCCCTGCAGGATGGAAGGGTGTGACCCCAGGGCTGACAATGTCTGCGCTGAGGTGAGGTAATGAATGCTATGGTGCCATGACAAGATTCAAAATTGGTGTCCTTTAGGGAGGAGAGGGGGAGAATGGCCTGAAGCATGAGGGTAGCTGTGAAGATGGAAGACAATATCCAGATTTGAGAGATACTTTGCAAGTAGAATCATGAAGAGCAGCGAGCATGCTCACCTCCTGGAGTCTCTCTCCCTCCTCTGACTTCTACAGGCTGTGGCAGAAAAAGGGGAAGTCCCTGGGAGGTCTGCAGGGAAACGCAGCATCTTCAGGGGAACACCAAGCTCCCTAGGACAGGGTGGGCATGCTCAGAGGAGCGGCTGGGATGGTGAGACTCCCCGCAGATGTTTGGGGTTCCCGAGGGAAGCAGAAGGCTCTGAGGAGTTGAAGGGAAATCCGAGGAAGGAACTGAGGAAGGGCTGCCCTGGACCCATAGGGATCTGAGTGCCAAAGACAAGGGAGGCCTGGCGGGTGGGTGGTGGCTAAAGGTATGAGGACAGGACATGAGTGACTGGGCACTGTCCCTGCTCCATGAATTACAGTAGCCACAATAGTCCTGACGCTGAACCCTTACAACACGCCAGACCAGAGACAAAGTGAATTGACTCCTCTCAATACTATGAGCTAGACATTTTTTATTCCCCTCACTTACTGCTGAGGAAACAAGTAAGTGGTCAACAGCCACAGGCGGTGGTACCAGGACCTGAGCCCAGGCAATCTGACTCCAGAGCCCCAATGTTTGAAATCTCAGATGCAGGTGTTTTCTAACTGTCCATTGAGTGGATGAAAGAAAAGCAGAGAATTGGCCTTGAGAAACGTTAACTCAAGCCCTTTCTTGGACTCTCAAGCCCAGTCTGGAAGGCCCCAAACTTCCCTTTAGCAAAAGTTCAAACTTTAATTTGCCTGTGAGCTCCATCCTCTGTTTCCCTTGGAGGGAAGCTTTGAAAACAAGAGCACCGGGAGACTGGGGAGAAGCCGTGGCTCAGAGGGGGCAGGTTAGCCAACAACCAGGGATCAACTGTAGCCCACTGGGCCCTGGGGCTTGCAGGCGGGGCCTAGCCCGAAGCTGCACTCTGCATCCTTCCTGGAAACCCCCAGTTCTGTCCTTCACAGGCTGAGACCTGCACAGGACCCACCTGAGGTCTGAGTGAATGGGCCTCAGACCCTCTCAGCACTTACAGGGGAACATCACAGGGCCTCAGCGGAGTCAAGTCCTTGCCCAGCGAGGAATATGGGCAAGAAACATGGAGACGGGGGAGCAGGTTAACAATGGGGGGTGGGGAGCTCTGTGGGCTACAGGCAGCAGCTCTAGCTTAGTTGCAACTTCTGGGCAGGTGCTATTTCAATAAACGCCTAGAGTGGAAGTAGGGTTCATCAGGTCAGGGAGAAGACGGTGAAGGAGAATTCCCAAGCTGAGAAAACGGTTAAGTCAGAGGAAAACTTGGACTATTTGTGGAGAAGTTCTGTGTGGCTGGAGGAGAGGGAATGATGGGAGGTGAGTTCAGAATTGAAGGGGTAAGAGCACCAGAATGGGCAGCCCTCTGCTCCTAGACCCGGTCAGTCCTGCCAGGCTGGCGGTTTCCCAGGGAGCTCTTACCACCCTGAGCCGAACAGGGGCTGAATGCCTGCTGTCACCTAGGTTCCCCACTAGGTGGTGCCCGATCTCCACCCTGGGGGACCGACAGGCCTTGGCAGAGGCTGGCGGTGGGAAAGCTGGGGTTCTGTTAGGGAGGGGCTGTGTGGTTTCAGAGCCCAGAAGGTGGTTGTGGAGTGTGTGTGTAAGTCTGCACTTCAGTCAGGACATCCACCCTGGGCATGGTTGTGACATGGCCTTGGTGACCATTCTCCCATTGTGCCTTGGCCCACAGCCAGGGGTTCAGATCATTATCCTCCTTGTCCGGAGTGTGATGCTGAGGTAGAAGGTCAGGGACCTGCCCGAGGTCACCCAGCCGGTTCAGAGTGGAGTAAGCAGGCAGAGATCGGCACCGGGACTCTTGGACCCAGACCCGGGCCTCTGTGCACTTGGCCACACAGCAGGACTGGCTTGGGAAGGACCTGCTCTGAGTCACCCTGAAAGGTGGAGCAGGCCCCAGTGGGTTAATGGTGCCAGGATATGGATTCTGAGTTATCTATCCATTCAGCACATTTGTTGAGCACTTACCATGTGCCAGCCACTGTGCTAGTGAGGCATTGGTGAGCAATTAAGCAATGGATGGTATAGATATGAAGGTACTATGTAGTGGGGGAGCTAGCCAGCTGTTATACAAGCAGACCAGCTGACAAGTTTATTATTACAGACTGCAGTAAGTGCTGTGATGGAAACAGGCAGACCCAAGGTTACACTGGTGGGCTCACGCCCTTAGAGGGGGTGGAGACCAGCTCTGAGGAAGAGACCTGAAGGGTGAGAAGGCACAGCCATGTGGAGGGCTGGAGAAACAATGTCAGGGCAGAGGGAATACCTAGCACAAAGGCTGCCTGCGCAGAGAACAGCCTAAGAGACTGCATGAAGAAAGGGGCCAGGCAAGCAAGGGAAAGAGGTGAGATCACCCAGGAGCCAGAGCGTGGTGGGTCCTGGTGGGGAGTGCGCTGTGGAAGGGCAGCAAAGAGGGGTGTCAAACTCCACTCTGGCTTGGTTTGGAGAATCAGGTGAAGATGGTCATGCAGGTGAGAGATGATGGTGGCTCAGAGCATGAGGGTATCTGTGAAGATGGAAGACAATATCCAGATTTGAGAGATACTCTGCAAGTAGAATCTGAAGGATTTTCAGAAGGATTGGATGCAGGAGTGAGGATGATGCCAGATTCTCGGATTGAGCAATGGGTGGAAGGTGGGACCATTTTTCAAGATGGGAGGGCCTGGGGGAGCTCACGACTTGGGTGGAGGGAGGGAAGCTCAGGCAGTGTTAGTTTTAAAGCCATCCATGTGATGTCCTACTAGAAAGATTGGGGGTGTGTGGCTGTCGGCAGCTGGGGCTCATTGGAAAGGCCAGGGCTACTGACGTGACTCTAGGGGCCTCTAGACTGTGCCTAGTGTCAAGGGTTTGGGCGAGCTCCTGCAGCCCCCACCCCAGCTCCCAGCCAACAAGGGGAGGCAGTGCAGGCACCATTGTTGCTGGGCAGCTGCAGCTGGGGAGCTCGCACCCTGCTCCCTCGGCGAGACCTCAGCCTGCCCTGGGGAGGGTTCTTGACTCTGATAGAGAAAGAATTCTTGAACAGGTTGCACAAGGACAGATAAGGACAGACCTCATTAAAGTGCGAGTGGCCGGGACGGCAGCAGCCGTGCAGGCAGCGGAGAGCAGGGCAGAGGGAGGCTCACGGGACTCCTGCTCGGCTCGGGGCAGGTCCCTTCCCAACGCCTGAACCAGGGTCACCGGGCCTCCACGCGTCCACTTGAGTCTGCACAGCGTGGGAACTAAGCCCCCAGCACCCCAGGATCCGGGGGAGCTGCAGAGCAGGGGATGGAGTGAGATGATGCTCTGAGAGCCTCCCCAAGCAGAGATTTCAGGCAGGCCACTGAGGAGCGTGGCCGCACAGCGGCAGTCCTGTCCGGGTCACCCAGGCGACAGGAACTTTCAAGCCCAAATCAGGGCTCTCAGTAGCCCTTCCCTACTTGGCCTAGGACAGAGAGAGAGAAGACTGATGCTTAAGTCTAGAAAACCTAATGAAATAGCAAAGTGACAAAGACACTTAACCGCTGAAAGAGTGCAGAGACAAAATGCAGTGAATAGAGCAGTGAGAAGGCTTTACTGAAGGCAAAATAGGCCCTTGAAGAAAGGTGAGTGGGGGCCTCAGAGAGGAGGCGTGCTTAAGGGCTTAGGATTCTGTCTTTTAAGACTTTCAAGAATTGGGCAAAGGGTGGTATGGGGTGGTGGGGTGAGTGTAGGTCTGACATGTGGTCTCATGCCCACCTCCAGTGAGAGACAGTATGTCATTATCCACAGTCCTCTAGATAGTCTGTCAGATAAACTCAACACAAGGAATTCCTTGATCCTGCTCTTCTCCAGGACAGCAGTTACCGACAAGCCGTGGGGACGTATCATTTAGGACTGCTTGCCCTGCCTTAAGATAGGGTCAGTTCCTGGCTAGTTACCATAAAACGTTAGGAGTCTTACCTCCTAATTCCCTGGTTTTTGAAATGGAATATTAGCCTTAAGAGGGAGTCCTTCCTGCTTTTACTATACTATTCATATCTCAGCATTTTTCATCGTAGGCAGGAAAAATTAATCATAACACTCGTCCCTTGTCCCTACTCTACCTCACCATCACAGCAGGTGTGCAGGAAAGCCTGGCTGAGATCATTTATGGTTACTAGAAAGGGGAGCCCTCTTTGAGGGAGGTGGAACGAATGGCCTCTGAAGATACCAGAGACCAGGACGCTGGGTGGCCCTGGGGCTCTGAGAAGGAGCTGGACGTACTGACTCTGTCTTTGACTAGCTCCTCCTTCCCATCTGGCAGGGCCCAGAGGCACAGACCCTGGGCGGGGGTTGGGAGAACAGTCTCAGGGACGGGGCTGTAATTTCAGCTGGGGGCAGGGCTCCTGAGTTGCAGTGCAGCCTGGTGTGAAGTTCCTCTTCCTGGCACCTCCCTCATGGTTATTTCTGCTGACAGCCCCACCTCCCCAGCTGCAGCTACTCAGCATCTCTGGGAGGAGGGCCCAGCCAGAGACCAGCTAGCAACTGTGCTCCCACCTGGGAAGGCATTAAGTCAGGTGGCATGGTATCCCGGGTGGGGGGTAATTGGAAGGGACTGCCAAGTTTAATTAGTTGGCTGTGAAGCCCTGGAACCTGCATCTGAGAGCCCCCCTCCCACTCCTCCCCAGACTTTCATCTTCAAAACTTTTCCACTAAGTGGGATGAAAGGGCCAAGGAGGGGCCAGGCATTAATAGTAATTATTAGTTTCGCTAATAAAGAGAAGAAACGGGATTATCACCAAGCCCAACCTGTTCTTCCCTCTTTGTCTATCTCTTCTCTCTTTCCTTCTGCTGTCACCTTTTGCTTTCTCCTTTCCCTCCTTCCCCCTCTTTCTCTTTCTCTTCTCCTCCAGGCCTTGCCGCTTCCATCTGTCCTTGTTTCAAGGCTTCAGGATCCACCTGTCCCTCTGGGTCTCATCTGCTCTCTGTAGTAGGATGTCTGGGGCACCAGGATATTCAGGGAGCACCCCTGGGCTTGTCTGGGTTTCAGAGGGAGGGTGGGAGATGTGAGGGGAGGGTGTCTGTGTCCATTCATTCATTCATTCAGTGATTTATGAAATTATTGAACACTTACTATGTGCCAAGCACTGGGTTGAACCTTAGGGATTCAGTGCTGAACAGGACAGACAAGGGTTCTGTCTTTGGGAGCCAACCTTCAAGGCAGGGAAGAGGGACAATAAACAGTGAACTGACAAGTACATGTGAGGTCCCAGATCTTGACGCACACCAGGAAGGGGTGAGCAGCAGATACGATGGGAGAGCTGTCGGAGTGGGGCTGTGTGTGTGGGGGGGGCACTGTAGACTGGGAACCTGGGAGGCCTCCTTGGGGAGGTGGCTTTAGGCTGAGACTTGAATGAAGAGAAGGACCCAGTTTTGAGAGAAGATTGGGGAAAGGGCTCATAGCAGGAAGAACAGCCTTCGTAAAAGCCCTGAGATGGGAAAAAGCTTGATTATGCACAAGGATTTCAAAGGAGGCTAAGGTGGCAGGATGGGAGAGCTGGAGGGACAAGGGTTCGGGTGGCATGACACAGAGATGAGCTTGGGCAGGGCTGGTGCATGGGCTTGCCCCCTGTGCGTGCACACTGAACCCTACACTTGGTTGAATGCTCTGCTGTCAGTGTCTTAAAATTCTTAACTTTTGAACAATGGGTTCTGCATTTTCTTTTTTTTTCTTTTTTTTTTTTTAATAATTTATTTTATTTTAGTATCATTAACCTACAATTACATGAGCAATACCGTGATGATTGAACTCCCCCCTTCACCAGGTCACCCCCACCAACCCCACCACAGTCTCTGTCCATCAGCGTAGTGAGATGAGAATCACTACTTGTCTTCTCTGAGCTGTACAGTCCCCCCGTGCCCCCCCACCCTATGTCTGCCAATCGTAATGCCCCTTTTACCCTCTTATCCCTCCCTTCCCACCCATCTCCCCAGTCCCTTTCCCTTTGGTAACTGTTAGTCCATTCGTGGGTTCTGTGAGTCTGCTGCTGTTTTGTTCCTTCATTTATTTATTTATTTATTTATTTATTTTTTCTTTGTTCTTACACTCCACATATGAGTGAGATCATTTGGTACTTGTCTTTTTCGGCCTGGCTTATTTCACTGAGCATAATACCCTCTAGCTCCATCCATGTTGTTGCAAATGGTAGGATTTGTTTCTTTCTTATTGCTGCGTAATATTCCATTGTGTATATGTACCACTTCTTCTTAATCCATTCATCTACTGATAGGCACTTAGGTTGCTTCCATTTCTTGGCTATTGTAAATAGTGCTGCAATAAACATAGGGGTGCATCTGTCTTTCTCAAACTGGGCTGCTGCATTCTTGGGGTAAATTCCTAGGAGTGGGATTCCTGGGTCAAATGGTATTTCTATTTTGAGTTTTTTGAGGAACCTCCATACTGCTTTCCACAATGGTTGAACTAATTTGCATTCCCACCAGCAATGTAGGAGGGTTCCCCTCTCTCCACATCCTCGCCAACATTTGGTGTTGTTTGTGTTTTGGATGTTGGCCATCCTCACTGGTGTGAGGTGATATCTCATTGTGGTTTTAATCTGCATTTCTCTGATGATTAGCGATGTGGAGCATTTTTTCATGTGCCTGTTGGCCACCTGAATTTCTTCTTTAGAGAAGTGTCTATTCATGTCCTGTGCCCATTTCTTAATTGGGTTATTTGCTTTTTGTTTGTTAAGGTGCGTGAGTTCTTTGTATATTTTGGATGTCAACCCCTTATCAGATACATCATTTATGAATATATTTTCCCATATTGTAGGATGTCTTTTTGTTCTACTAATGGTGTCCTTTGCTGTACAGAAGCTTTTCAACTTGATATAGTCCCATTTGTTCATTTTTGCTTTTGTTTCCCTTGCCCCGGGGGATATGTTCATGAAGAAGTCACTCATGTTTATGTCCAAGAGATTTTTGCCTATGTTTTTTTCTAAGAGTTTTATGGTTTCATGACTTACATTCAGGTCTTTGATCCACCTTGAGTTTACCTTTGTGTATGGGGTTAGACAGTAGTCCAGTTTCATTCTCTTACATGTAGCTGTCCAGTTTTTCCAACACCAGCTGCTGAAGAGGCTGTCATCTCCCCATTGTATATCCAGGGCTCCTTTATCAAATATTAATTGACTGTAGGTGTTTGGGTTAATGTTTGGATTTTCTATTCTGTTCCACTGGTGTGTGGGTCTGTTTTTGTGCCAGTACCAAATTGTCTTGATTACTGTGGCTTTGTAGTAGAGCTTGAAGTCAGGGAGCGTAATTCCCCCTGTTTGATTCCTCCTTCTCAGGATTGTTTTGGCTATTCGGGGTCTTTTCTGGTTCCATATGAATTTTAGAATTATTTGTTCCAGTTCATTGAAGAAAGCTGTTGGTAGTTTAATAGGGATTGCGTTGAATCTGTAGATTGCTTTAGGTAGTATTGCCATTTTGACAATATTGATTCTTCCTAGCCAAGAGCATGGGATGCATTTCCATTTGTTAGTGTCTTCCTTAATTTCTCCTAGGAGTGTCTTGTAGTTTTCAGAGTACAGGTCTTTCACTTCCTTCGTTAGGTTTATTCCTAGGTATTTTATTCTTTTAGGTGCAATTGTGAATGGAATTGTTTTTCTGATTTCTCTTTCTGTTAGCTCATCATTAGTGTATAGGAAAGCAACAGATTTCTGTGTGTTAATTTTGTATCCTGCAACTTTGCTGAATTCAGATATTAGTTCTAGTAGTTTTGGAGTGGAGTCTTTAGGGTTTTTTATGTACAGTATCATATCATCTGCAAATAGTGACAATTTGACTTCTTCTTTACCAATCTGGATGCCTTGTATGTCTTTGTTTTGTCTGATTGCCGTGGCTAGGACCTCCAGTACTATGTTGAATAACAGTGGAGAGAGTGGGCATCCCTGTCTTGTTCCCGATCTTAGATGAAAAGCTTTCAGCTTCTCGCTGTTAAGTATGATGTTAGCTGTGGGTTTGTCATATATGGCCTTTATGATGTTGAGGTACTTGCCATCTATACCCATTCTGTTGAGAGTTTTAATCAAAAATGGATGCTGAATTTTGTCAAATGCTTTTTCAGCATCTATGGAGATGATCATGTGGTTTTTGTTCTTCTTTTTATTGATGTGATGGATGATGTTGATGGATTTTCGAATGTTGTACCATCCTTGCATCCCTGGGATGAATCCCACTTGAACATGGTGTATGATCCTCTTGATATATTTTTGAATTCGGTTTGCTAATATTTTGTTGAGTATTTTTGCATCAACATTCATCAGGGATATTGGGTTCTGCATTTTCATTTTGCACTGGGCCCCATAAGTTACGTAGCAATCCCTAGGGGGGGAGGCTGGCAAATAAAGTAAACGTCTATGAGTAGAAATACGAGGGCTGCTTGGCTAGTATTTGGAGAATGAATAAAGGAAGGAAGGAAAAAAGAATCTGATTCAACGCAATCCCTATCAAACTACCAACAGCTTTCTTCAATGAACTGGAACAAATAATTCTAAAATTCATATGGAACCAGAAAAGACCCCGAATAGCCAAAGCAATCCTGAGAAGGAGGAATCAAACAGGGGGAATTATGCTCCCTGACTTCAAGCTCTACTACAAAGCCACAGTAATCAAGACAATTTGGTACTGGCACAAAAACAGACCCACAGACCAGTGGAACAGAACAGAAAATCCAAACATTAACCCAAACACCTACAGTCAATTAATATTTGATAAAGGAGCCCTGGATATACAATGGGGAGATGACAGCCTCTTCAGCAGCTGGTGTTGTAAAAACTGGACAGCTACATGTAAGAGAATGAAACTGGACTACTGTCTAACCCCATACACAAAGGTAAACTCAAGGTGGATCAAAGACCTGAATGTAAATCACGAAACCACAAAACTCTTAGAAAAAAACATAGGCAAAAATCTCTTGGACGTAAACATGAGCGACTTCTTCATGAACATATCCCCCCGGGCAAGGGAAACAAAAGCAAAAATGAACAAATGGGACTATATCAAGTTGAAAAGCTTCTGTACAGCAAAGGACACCATCAGTAGAACAAAAAGACATCCTACAGTATGGGAGAATATATTCATAAATGATGTATCTGATAAGGGGTTGACATCCAAAATATACAAAGAACTCACACACCTTAACAAACAAAAAGCAAATAACCCAATTAAGAAATGGGCACAGGACATGAATAGACACTTCTCTAAAGAAGAAATTCAGGTGGCCAACAGGCACATGAAAAAATGCTCCACATTGCTAATCATCAGAGAAATGCAGATTAAAACCACAATGAGATATCACCTCACACCAGTGAGGATGGCCAACATCCAAAACACAAACAACACCAAATGTTGGCGAGGATGTGGAGAGAGGGCAACCCTCCTACATTGCTGGTGGGAATGCAAATTAGTTCAACCATTGTGGAAAGCAGTATGGAGGTTCCTCAAAAAACTCAAAATAGAAATACCATATGACCCAGGAATCCCACTCCTAGGAATTTACCCCAAGAATGCAGCAG
>JAQQAC010020790.1:26746705-26780152 GCA_029783875.1 Phataginus tricuspis | reverse complement strand
TTGATGGACAGTGACTGTAATAGGGTTGGTGGGGGGGGACCTGATGAAGGGGGTAGTTTAATCATCACAATATTGCTCATGTAATTGTAGGTTAATGATACTAAAATAAAATAAATTGTAAAAAAAAAAGCGAAGAGCAAAACAGTAGGCATAGTAAACTACGGTTTGTGTAGAACAGGGTTTATATATATCTGTTTGCCTACACATTTAAATTTTTCTGATAAGTAAGAAACCAATAAAAAAAATAAAGAATCTGTGTGCAACATATGTGAGCTCATCTATGCGGTTGTCATAGGGTCACATTAGTCTAGAACAGGGGCTGCAGCTGTGTGTAGGGGGCTCACACAGAGACGTGGCCCCAACATGCCCCAAAGTTCTGTAGCACCTGCTACATTCCCAGGGCCTGTTGCCTGGGTGGCTCCCAGGAGCTGTGTGCACCAGGTCTAAAGCAGCACCACAACAGGAAGGAGGCCAGGTTCCTCCTAGGCTCAGCTTTGAGGAACAGGGTGCCTCTCCATCCCAGCTGGAGGAGGCTCTGTCTTTCCTATAAGACCTGAGATTTTGGAGCCAGAACGACTTTGACGCTCTCTGGCTTGCAGATGTGAACAACCAGACTTTGGGCAATGATGTGCTTCTCTGAGCTTCAGTTTCCTCACCTGGAAAATGGGGAATTATTGAGAGGATTAAATGAGTGATGAGAGGAAAGCTCTTAGCAGAGGCAAATCTGGGTAAATATTTGCAGTAATAATAGTTTGCTATCATATAATCCCTGGGGACTTGGGTAAACATTTGTTTCTGCCGCTAAATGTCTGCATAATCATGAACTTAATCCTCCTGGGCCTCAGTTTCCTCTTCTGTTAAATTGGGATGATAACAATCTAACCCATCTCTAACAGGGCGGTCAGGACGTTCCCACTCGGTCACCATGGAGTTTCTCAGTAAAATGACATGCGCATATGAACTGTTGGCACATTCCCAACTGCCGTCTCTGCCATTTGGGGACAGGTTTTCTCCAGATCTGCCAGTCCAGAGAGAAAAGCACCCTGGGGCGCTGGCAGCACATAGAATCCAGTCCCTGACTTCCCAGCCCAGGGTTACTGCCCTCACTCTGGAAGCTCTGCCCGGGCGTGGACCTGGGCAAGGAAGAGGACGGTCCTGGAGCTGGAGCAGGGGAGGGAGGATGAGCCGAGGGAGGACAAAGGAGCTGCGGCCAAGATCCCCAGCGGCCTTGCTTCCTGCCTCCCTCTGGTCAGGAAGCAGCTGGAAGGCTGCGAGAATCAGTCCCTGACAAAGGCCCTATCGTCAGTCTTGGAGTGGGTAGAGCCCCAACTTCATCTCTCACATACACCCCCAAAAGCTGACCTGTAGGGGCCTCCAAAAGTCATGAGAATCTGTGGGTAGCACCAGCACCAGCCCGGGAAGGGCAGGCCCTGCCCCGGAGGAATCCCAGCCAAGGGAAGCTGGAAGGGAGAGCCGGGGGGCCTCAGCCATCCCTGGGTGAAGACCGTGAGCTAGGCCAGCGAGCAATGTCACCTCTGGGCTAAGGAGCTTCTCTGTGCCTCGAGTTCTCCATCTAGAACATAGGGACAACAGTCACACCTTCTCAGAGTGCTGCTGGGAGAGCTAAGGGCTCTGAGGTTCTTAGCAAAGCCTGGTACACTGAGTACTTTAGAAAGATTACTTATTATGTTCTTTAAAAAATGGGGCCACCCAGTGAGTTGTGACAGTCTGTCAGATCTCCTGAGCGACCAGTTCAAAGAGTTCGCCTGTACTTTGCTGTGTTTTTGGCTGGCAACAATCATTCATTCATTTGTTTATTCAATAAATATTTGCAGAGCATATGGCACAGAGGGTGGCAGATATGGGGGGGGTCGCCCCAGGACTGATTGGTTGCTGGGAGGCCCTGGGTGAGAATAACATTTATTCAGCACTGACTATGGGCTTGGCTTATGTACGCTCAGATCCCCACTGCACTGGGAAGCCAGCTAACAGGTGAGGGAGCCCAGGGGAGGTCAAGGACACACGATCACACGAGTATGAAGAAGCAGTGCTGGGACTCCGACCCAGGTTCCCCTCACTCCAAAGTTTGTGCTTTTCCAAATCTACATTCCAGATCTACCCTCCTTCTGCTGCCCCCAACACTCACTCCCCGCCTCCACTTCGGCAGAGTCTGCTCCCTGGAAGTCAAAGGTCAGGCTGTTTTCTGTGCCCTCTGAGCAGGACCTCTGTCATTTCCTCCCTGGTTCTCCTGACTATGCGGAACAGCTCTGGGGCTTTCCCCAGAGGGGAAACCCAGCCTGGAAGCAGCCCGTGGAAAATGTGGCTGCGGGTGATGCCTGATGTTTGTGTCCCTGGCTGCAGAGTGTTTGGGTGCCTGGGAGTGGAGCAAGGTGGGGAGGCTCTCTGGATGGGTGCTGAGCCCATGATTCCCCAGGGCCTAGACCTGGCCTCCCTCTGATTCTGTTGCTTGAGACTGCTCATAGCCCCACTCTGGGCCTCAGTTTTCCCACCTGTAAGAAGTGGAACAGTAACAACGCTCCAGCACCAGGCCCTTTGTGTGGCATTTGCACTGGGAGTTCATGTGCTGACGGCAGGTCCTCCTGCCCACCTTTCTGTCCATACAGAATAAAGTGGGACTGTAGCTACAGAAGACTTTGAAATGCAGTACAGAGATGAATCTGTTCTGTAGCAGATGCAGAAGCTGGTCTTTGTCAGTTGGTACCTCCCCACCCAGCTTCAGCTTCTACCTCACCCAGACTATTGCCTGTGCTCAAACCCCCATCCCCTAGACCCTTTCTGTAGGACCTTTGGGCCTGGGGCAAGGCTGGATCTGGTCATGGAGTCACTCACTAGATACAACACCTGTGGGGCCTTCCCACATCCTCCCTGACATCCTGCCATGCCAGATCTGTGCCTTGACCTTGCCCACAGGTGGAGGTAGCAGAGGAAGCTTGGGAGCAGGAAAAGGAGACCCCTGGCTAACCAGAAAGCATCTTCCAGCAGAGCTCAGCATTCCCCTTATGCCTAGTTGGAAACCCCACTCCCTTGGCCCTCCGTTTCCCCATCTGCACCATTCAAGGCCAGATGGCAGGGGTAGTCCAGGGGCTCAGCAAGGGCCTGGATTTCTTTCCATGCAAAAGACATGTGAGAGAAGCCTTATCCATAAGAAACCTTGTGGAAAACATTTTAATCTGGTGGAATCACAGTTGTAACATCATAGAACCTTAGTATGCTGCAGAATTCTAGAATCTCAGGGACACACCATCCTAGAATTTTAGAAAAGTAAGTCATAGATTTCAGGTTTCTAAACCGTGCTGTCCAACACTGTAGACACTAGCCACACATGGCTACTGGGCACTTAAAATGTGACTTGAGGGACTTGAGATGTGCTGTAAGCATAAAATGCACAATGAATTTTAAAGACAGCAATAAAAAAAGAACTTAAACATCTCATTAATGGTTTCTTTACATTAATTACATGTCAAAATGCTAATTTGGGGTATATTGGGGTAAATACAATGTATTACTAAAATTAAGTTCACCTATTTGTTATTTTTTTAATGTGGCTGCTATAAAATTTAACATTTGGTGTGTGGCTTGCATTACACTTCTCAGGGACAGAGCTGTTCCAGAACCTAAGAATCACAAAATTTTCAAATCTCAGACTCATGAAATTGTAGCATTTCAGCACCTGAAAGTAACAGAATTTTAGAACCAGACTTCCAGGTCTTTCCATCACCAACTTTGAATCTTAGACATTAACTGTCAGATCCTGGAAGAATCTGGGAAGAATCCTGGTCCTTCTCCCACGCAAAGTAGGGATCCTTCTGTCCGAACTTGACCAACGCTGACCAGCCTCTGCCCCTCCTCTCCCTTCACCTAGTGGAGAGCTAACTGCAGCCAAGCTGCTCAGCTTTTTGAGTGGTTAGTTTCCCCAGGCTGAGTGGGATATGCTTCCCACAGCCTCTTCCACTCTCACAGTTCGTTCCGAAGCACCTTCCAGGGCTTTTCAGAGCACGTCTGCATCCCCCTCCCCTTGACACAGGTTGTAGTAGGAAAGTTGGGAGTGTGGATCCTGACCCTCCTACTCCCAGGCTGCGGGCCTACAGGCTGTAGGCCCCGCCTCAACACCTGCTCCTACAGATGGGCTTCGGGAGCCCTCCTCCCCCCGCCTCCCAGCAGGGACCCTCGGCTCCAGATGACCCATCCTCTCTGCTTCCTCGTCCCTGGACAGAACTATTCCTGGAACACAGCAAATGGAATGAGGGTTCTTCCTGCCTCTCCCAATTTACAGATGATGCTGTCTGTCCATCTGGGTAACTGGCCCACACTTCATGGTCGGCAGGCCCTACCCTGTTCCCATCTCCAGGAAGGCGAGTGATGGGTCTCTGCAGGCACAGGGGGTGGGGTAGCACAGGAACCAGGATGCCCCAAATCTGCCTTATAAGTGCTTTTTTCGATTTGAAGAGACTCTGGGGAGGAAGAAGGAAGAGGCTGTGTCGCGGGCGTCCGGGAACCCCACAGCGGTGCTGAGTGGCCACAACCCACTCTGAGAGCCTCAGCGGCTAGAGGAGGGGCCAGAGGTCTCCGGGGAGGTCTTCCTGGAAGACGCGGGCCTGGAGTTGGGGCATGACAGAAGGGGTGAGTCAGGGGCGATGAAGAAGTGGTGGTGAGGGCATTTTGGACAGAAGGGAAGCTGGGGATACAAGGTTTGCTCCTGGGCCTTCGGGCTCCTAGGCCGCCTGGAGCAGAGGGGTCAGAGTGTGTGTGGCAGGCTGTGTGGACGGGTGAGCCGGCTGAGGGAGGCCTGGGAGTTGGCCTCGGGAGGGGTGTGGGTGCAGTGGAGGTGGGAGCCACGGAGGAGTGCTGGATGAGATGACAGTGACAGTGCCACTGTAGGCAGGGCATGGTGCTAAGTGACTTCCTAATATCTCACTTATCTTCTCAATAACCCTGTAAGGTAAGTGCTATTATCCCCAGTCTACAAATAAACAGCTGAAGCTGAGTTAAGTGACAGTAAGTGGGGGCTGGCTTTGGATTCCATCATGGGACAGGCTCCAAAGCTCTTAAGCACTGGATGGAGGGCAGGTTGGGGGAGAAAGGAGGTGGCTGGGGGCCTGTGTGGGCGCAGTCTGTGAGTATGAGTGGGACTGTGTGCTGCGTTGCGTGTGGGAGTGTATCCCTGCCATATTCCCCACTCTCCCCTCCCTCAACCCCTCTCCATCTCAGGACACAACTGACCCTGACAGGTCGGTGTGAGGAGCGGCCGAACGAGGAATGATAAGAATGTCCTCGCCTGTCAGAGCAGAAAGCCCCAAACAAGAATCTGCCACTAGGCCAGTCCCAGAGCCACAGGCCCACCAGGGTCAACACTGCCCCCTCCCCATACTGACACATCTCCAAGGGCCCAATAATGGTATCTGGACTGACCCTGGGAGTCCTCGCGTGGCCTTTCTGAGCTTTCTCAGCTTTTCTTGCACACACAGTGGGGCAATGGGGACAGCTGGTAGGCAGGGGCCGCCCCAGGTCGTCCTTGCTCTGCCCTGATGTCTGTCACTGCGGATAGGGCGGGCCCTGCTCCTCCCTGGGACTCTGTAAGGAAGCAGACTGAGTTAGTTCGGGAATCATAAACCATGATTCCAAGGGGGCCCAGGAACAATGCAAGTGAACAAAGAGAGCTGGGTGTGTGTAAGGAGCGGTGGGCGCTCAGGAGAATGGAGCCGCCCCCGACCCAGAGACTTGGGTCACCCTCCCTGCTTCACTTGGGAGGGAGGGGTGCAAGGGACACCGGGCCTCAGCTCCCTTAACTAGAAATGGAAGTTGTAATGCCTACCCCACCCCATGCGAGCAGTGAGAATAAACTAGAATAATCAATGGGAATCTTTTGGAGAAACCCCTGCCCCCTTTTTTGATTAATGTAATCTTTTCGTCCTTTTTTTATTGAAGTACTGTCGACATACAATCTTACATTGGTTTCAAATATACAACACAGTGGTTTAACAGTTACCCATATTATTAAATTGTCACCCCCACTAGTGTGGTTACTATCTGTCAACACAGGAAGATGTTACAGAATCATTGACTATATTCTCCATGATTAATGTAATCTTTTGACTTGAGTGACACTAAAAATATTTAGCTCCAGGTGAACACGTGAAAAGAACTGAAGAATGAGAAGATGGGATAGTGGAGGAGTGGGTGAGGTGGCCTGGGGTGGGGCAAGGCCAGAGCAGAGCCCCGGCCACAGTCCAGGGGTCTGGGAAGGAAGAGCCTTACCACACCACTGTCCAGGGCACCCGCCGCTCTGCTTGCAGCTGAGGCTTCCACTCTGCCTGCCCGGCCTCAGCTGGGCCAGGGCCCGGCCACTTTGAGCCCACAGCAGTAACGTCGTTTAGAGGCCACACTTGCGTGTGAGTGTTTTTCTTTTGCTCGGTTGTAATCGTTGCATCACCAGGAACACAGTAAAAAGGGAAATTAACTGATTTATATTTGTTTGCAGAAGCCATTATCTTCTCTGTGTGAAGATTCTGAATATCTTTCACCCTTCCTCTCTGTTTTCTTGGCTAAGTTGAACCCTCCAGGGACTTGGAAGACTGCGGGAAGGTGGTCTGAAATCAGATTTAGCCACAGCTCGGCTTTTTGCCAAACCTTATTCTCATCTGTACAATGAGGGGGGGAAAGTTCCATGGAGTCTGTCTCCCAGGACTGCTGTGGGATCCCTGGGAGTTGGTTTACAGAATGGGAAAGTGCTTTATAAAAACAGGAAACATGCTGCATAGGAAGGGGCCTGGGCTAGTTGAGTCTTGGGCGCAGTGGCAGACCCTAGGAGTGAGGGATGGTCTGGGGAAGGCATGACACACAGCCTTAGGTTCTTTGGAAATAGGAAACCTGGCCCCAGAGATGGGTCTGCTTTGAAGACCCTCTGCAAGTGCTTTTCAAGCAGTAGCAGCGTGGGCCATAGTAGGAACGCAATACGGAGGTGGGAAGGGAGCCCCCGGAGGCAAGGGGAGGGGCAGAGAGAACCCAGGTGATCTTGGGCCGTTTTGGGGGGTGCTCTGGCCCCTGGGCACCTGGAACGTGGGATAAATGGTGACTAGAACTCAGTCTTTTAGTTAGGTGGGCCTGGATTTGAAACCTCCTCTGCCACTCCTGTCTAGTGACCTTGGGGAGGTTGCCTCACCTATCTGAGCCTCATGATCTCTGGGCTGCTAAGTAACAAACGGAAAGCAGGTGGTGTGCACCAGAGCAAGTAATTAATTGTTGTTAATTAACCCCCATCTCACAGAGTCTTTGGTTTCCAGAATATTTTATATCCATTTTCCATCTGAAGTGTGGATAACCTTCCCATTTCACAGACTTTTCTCCTTCTTTTGCTTAACAGATCTCAAGGACTACCCGGAAGCACATAGTCCCTGTCCTTGAAGAACTCAGTGTGTGTGTGTAACAGAGAGAGAGAGAGGAGGGAGGGAGAGGAAACTGTTACACCATGTGGTCAAGGCTGTAATTATGGTGACTATGTTCTCCAAACCACAGATCAGGTCACATGGGCTGACAGAGGCTATTTCCTACCTCCACCGAAGTCTAAACATGAAATCACATGTAGTTACACATTCTTTGAATCACCTTTTATTTTTTTAAAGAAGCTAATGACATGAAATTTGGACTGTCCTTGACAAGTCCCACTATAGTTCCAGAAAATCACTAGAGCCATGACTGCAGTATATACAGAGTCCAAGTGGGAACACGAAGACTTCCTGGAGGAGGGGCTGCTTAAATGGGGCCTGGAAGGTTGAACAGGAGGTCTCCAGGTAGAGAAAGGGGGGGTGAATCGAATGTACTTGGGACAGAACCTACCCTTTCTGCTCTGAAGACACCTGGGCTAGGGCCTGCAGGTGCCGGCTGAAGTCTGCAACAGCGTCTGCTCCTTTTCATTCTCATTATTCCAAAGACATCCTGGGACCAAAAGTACTACAGGCCAGGTCCAACAGCATGGTCACACGACACTGTATCTTCTGATGCATTTGCATGTCTGTCTCTGTGGGAGACTATTCGTTCCTCCAGAATAGGGGCCGCGTCTGTCTCGTTCATCTCTATGTTCCTCTGCTTGCCCTCCCGCACCAGGCGGTATGAGGAGGACGACCGGAGAGGCGCTCACAGTGTCAAATGATGAATGAATGCAGTGGTATCGATGCGCATTTTGTAAGTAGAGAGATTTTCTGTTGGGAGATGAATCAACTGACTTTCATTTCATCTGTTTAGTCAGCAAATATGGGCTGGTTGCCTTCTCTGTGCCTGGCAGTGTGTGGGGCACTGGGGCCTAGCAGTGTCTGAGACGAACGAGGACCTGCCCTCACAGAGCTTATACTCCAGAGGGAGAGACGGGCAGCGGGCCAGAATCTACATGTTGAAGATGAAGATGGGACCTGTCAACCAGGAAGCCTGGTCTGGATTAGGGGCATAGGGAAGCCCTAGGAGGAAATTAAATTGACCCTGAGACCTAAAGGATCACAATTAATCACTTAGCTAGCATTTACATAGTGCTTAGCATGTGACAGACACTGCACTGAGGACTTGAAATATTTAACTCAGTTCTCACAACAGCCCTATGAAATGCGTACTATTACTATCCCCACTTTAGAGATGAGGAAACCAAGCACAGAAAGTTGAAAAACTGACCTAAGTTCACACAGCTTGTAAGTGGCAGAGCCACCATTCAAACCTGGGCAGTCTGCCTCCAGTCTACACTCTCAGTGAGGAATTTGTTAGGTAAAGGGGAAGATAGGGCATAACATTTAGGACCAGAGATGGGGCTGGACAAGGCAGGGACTTCATCCCAAGAGCACTGGGAAGCCACTGGTGGTTTTAAGTCAGAATTGGGCACAAGGAGGTTGCATTAGAGGGGGCAAAGTGGGAGGGAGGGAGAGCAATGAACAGGCTGTAAGCATGGGTCATGGCAGAGACGAGATAGTGGCTTGGACTAGGGTAGGAGTGACGCAGTAGAAGAAATGGTGCTGGGCTAGAGGAAAAAAGGGAGGCCGAACCAGTGGGACTGGCTGTGGATGGGATGTGGGGACAACGGGCCGCTGTCAGGTTTCTGAACTGGCAACTAGGAGGAGGGAGAGAAGTGGGCTTGGATGGAAGGTAATGAGTTCAGGCTTTGACTTGTGGTGGATAAAGGTGACCTTGGTTCAGCCAAAGGACCCATTGAGTGGGCAGTGGTGAGGCCACACGGGGCTGAGGAGGGAGGGGATCAGGGCAGGAAGAGTTGTCAGCACAGAAAGGGTCCCCAAACCCCTGGAGATGTGGGTGGGTCCTGTGGAGATGGAGGTGCAGGGCATCTTGACAGTCTTCCTCAGAACCTCCCTGGGTGTAATTAGAAATGAAGGTGCACAGTTTCACCTAGACCATGGAGGTCAGTTCCTGGGACGGTGGGGCCTGGGCCTTGTCTCCTTACAAGCTTTCTGAGTGACAGTGAGTCAGGGAGCTTGGGGCCTAGCTCGGTCAATAGCAACTCTGATGAGTAGGAAGAGCTATCAGTGATCAGGACCCCAGCTCACAGTTGCCCCCCAAAATGCTTTGGATCTGCTGCTCCATTGGTGGTGAGATGCTAGCTCTCACTCAGCTTGGGCAGTAAGATGGTTGCATGGCCTGACTGACCTCCCTTCCCTCGCCCCTCCCCCAGCATGGCCCTTGTTACCTCCTTCACTTCACTTCTCATTCCACCAGCCCTCAGAATGATGTCCAGTCCGTGGAGCCCTTATGCAAGGTCATCCATAATCTGCTCTCCAGTTTTCTTGCTGCTTCCTCCACCCTTTGCCCCCTGGCCCATCTCCCACCCGTGCAACCCTCGGCTTTTCCTGAGTGCTTTGCATGTGGTCTTTGCCCTGGTTGTTCTTTGTGCTGAGAATGTCCATCTCCTCTCCTGATCTCACCCGTTCCTCCAGATCCTGCTCAGAGGATGCCTCTCTCAAAGGCTCTCTTATTCTTCTCCCCTCTTACTGTGAGCCATAGTGCATGCCCTGGGCCTCCCCAGCAGGCCCTCAGCTCAGCCAGCATCTGGATGTAGGGAGCGACATGCAGATCATCTCTAAAGCATACGTGGACACTTCTTGAGAGTATAGACCCATGTCTCTTTCAACCCTGCATTGTCCTTAACAGGAGCACAATACCTGGCACAGAGATGTTCACAGGACCTCATGTGGTTGGAGATGGTCTTCTAAAGCATAGATTCACATGAGTAAGATTCTAGGGGTTTATTTTGCCTGCCCAAGACCCAGGCGATATTCAAGGACTTTAGATCATTGACCACAGGTACATATATTATGAAAAGGAATTTTCAGGTGGATGCTGACTTTCCTAGGCAAACTAGTGGTATGGCTGGAGTACGCACTAGGAAGTCACAAGCCTGTCTTTGAGTGTGGTCTGCAGTTTGGACCCATGGCTAACACCATTAGGCTCAGTTCTGTCTGGCTACACAGCATCCAAAGCTGTCGCCTGGGCATATCTGGGAGTTGGGAGCCTTGTCCCATCGCCCAGCATTTCTCCCTGTGCAGGCCTCAGCATCTTTCTCCCTCTGAGCCTTGAGCAGGCTGGCTGAACCCTCTTTCCGCCCCAGTGCAAGGTTACCCTTTAGGAGAATCTTAATGAATTTATCCTATTCTTATACATCAAGCTTGGCTTCTCTACCTTCCTTGGTTCGGCTCTGATTGCTCACTTTTTTTGAGCTTTGCTTCTACAGTAGATAACCTTGAACTTCTGAAGGTACTTAGGAAATCAACCTACTGTTTTCCAAATTCGCCCAGCCTCTCCTGGGGCCCACAGAACTGAATTCAGGGGAGATGCCTGGCACTCGGCACCATTGGCAAGCTCCTTGAGGCTCGCTAATCACACCTCACTTCCATCCCTCACTTTACAGGGTGGCTCATGGATGGCAATAGGCTCCCACTTGAAGCAGTCATATCTGAGTGCTGGTTTGGGCCCTTAGCTACCTATGAGACTCCCGGAAATCAGCTCATCTGTCTGGGCCTGGCGGTCCCCATTTGTTTCATGAGGGTGACTGCTATCATCTTGCCTGACTTGCAAGGTTGCTGAGATGGTTGAAGTAACACTGGGGTTGGTTAACTGAGGCTCCGTGGGAGAAGAGATTCGCACGAGGTCATCCGCCTCTTCATCTGCCTGTTTTGTGTTCAGGCCCTGGGGATTCAGCTGGGAACAACTTGGGGGAGATGACATTCTAGTAAACAATGAAACCAGTAAATGAACCATATAATTACGATAAAGGAAAGAATGGGGTTTCGGAGAGTTAGGGCAAAGGAACCGGCGGGGATGGGGGACTGGAATGCCTGCTTAGGAGGGGCCACCCCCCAGAGACCTGGTCGTCGGGAGCCTAGGAGGAGGCCCTGTTGGGTCGTCATAAACCCAGCGGCGGCGGGGCGGCAGGGCCCCTGGAGGCGCGGAGGGCGCGGGTCTTTGTCTCCTCGTCCTCTCCGCAGCCTCTCCTGCCCCCAGCGCTGTTCCCCCATTGACCCCGAATAACTTGTTGGCTTCCCCCGGGCTTTTTTCCTCCGCGGTCACCGCCTCCGGGACACCCGGCGGCCTCCCCGGGCCCTCGTGGGTGCTCGTCTGACACCCGCCCCGGCCCGCGGCCCCCGCCCCCTGCCCGCCCGGAGACGGGGGTCAAAGGCAGCCCGCGTCACGTGGCCGCCGAGCAGCCCCGAGTCGGCCGGGAGAGCCGAGGGAGAATCCGGGTGGAAGCCGAGAAAGGCAGCCTCGAGAGCGGCGCCTGGTCCCGCCCCGGCCCCCGCCCCGGGGCGCTCGCCGCACGCCGGCCGGCTGCACGGGCCTCGGAGCCGGTCCCCGGCCGGCGCCCGCGCCCCATCGCAGGAGCGAAGCCCGCGCCCACGGCCGCGCCTCGGGGAGGTAGGCGCCGGGCCGGGGGGCCCACCGGGGGGGGCGGGGCGGGGCCTCAGCGCGCGGGGTCGCCCCTGCGCCCGGCTCCAGCCCTCGGGGAGAGCCTCCCGCCCCGGCCGCGGGAGGAGGGGCCGGGCCGCGAGCTGCCCGGCGCTGGGGGCTGGGCACGGGGACGGGAGCGAGCGGGAGGGCCGGGAAGGGCTGACCCCGGCCGGGCCCGGAGCCCAGAGGCGCACGCACTGCCGGCGCCCCCAGGCGTGTCAGGTAAGAGGCCGCCGGGGCCGGCCGGCCAGCCCCCTGTCGCCGAGCCGGCGGGGCCCGAGCCCGGCGTGCAGGCCGCGCGGGGCCCAAGCGGCCGCCCGCGCAAGTTCAGTGCGGGCGGGCGCCGGGCGGGCGAGGAGAGCCTGCCGGGCCCCGCGCGAGGGATGGGAGGACAAAGGGGTGGGGGGCCGCGAGCGCGTCGGGGGCGGCAGGGCGCGGGCGAGGGCAGAGCGGCAGCTGTGGGTCACGGATAATGTCACTCCCGAGGAATGCCCCCTACCCCCCCGACTCCGGACAGGGGAAACTTTTGTCTCGCGAAGGAGGGGGTTAGGGTCTGGATCCTCGCTTCGGGAAGGGTAAGGCAGCCGGACCGGTTTTCTCCGGGCTGTGAGCGGCCTGGTCTCCCAACTCCCCTCCTGCCTCAGGTTTCTGGGAGGCTCGAGCCCCCGCTTTGAACGCCCCTCCTTAACACTCAGGGACGAGGAAGAGGGGGCCCGGGGACAGGCTGGGAATCTGGGGCTCTGGCCTCCTAGCCCTTTCCCAGGATTGAGCACCCGGCCCAGCCAGGAGCCATGCCAGGCCCAGGGGATAACAGAGCCCGCCCCGCCCCCGCCGCCCCAAGCACTCAGAATGGCCTGGGGCAGCATTGCCTTTGGTCTGAGGTTCACCCTGGCTAGGGTGTCTGCCGCTTACCGGCTCTGTGATCCTTACCTTCATCAGTCTCAGTTTTCTCACCTGTAAAATGGGAAAAATACAGTATCTTCCAGCCAAGGATGAAATGAGAACTTGTGGTACCTCAATAAATGATGGCATGTTTACATTCAACAAGTACTTAATGCATGTTTACTATGTGCTAGGCACTGGGCTAATTGCTTTACATACATTATTTCATGTAATTCTCTCAGGTTATTATTAACCACATTTTACTGAGGGGGAAACTGAGTCACGGAATGGTAAAGATCATACACGTGGGAAGTAGGTGGAGCTTGGATTTGACTCCCCTCCTCCAGCCTTAGTCTCAGCTACAGGGCTCTGAGAAGCCCTGTTGTGACTGAGCTCTCGGGGTCATTTTCAGCGGCAGCTATGAGGACACCTGCCCCCTCTCCCCACTACCCTTACCCCCGTGTGATGCTCCTTCTGCCTGGTACTGGCGCGGGCTGAGCTCTTGTGGCTGTGGGCAGCTGGAGCAGAGGGAAAGTCCATTGGAGCCTGGGCTTGGAGCTTCGTGATGGTCAAAGTTCTGTTGCTGGCTGGGTCTGTGGCAGGAACGTTCTCCCAGTGCGGGTGGTGCAGGGAGGAGCCCGTCTCCCTGGCTCCGGCTGGGGACAGCTGGTGGCTTTGTCAACAGGCCTCTCCCCAGCACCCAGGGGACGGCAGAGCCTTTCATCTCTATTCAGACCGGCTCACTTTCAGATCACCAGGGGCAGAGAATGGGAGCCCCTGGGGCCATGAGAGACACGAGGCCACAGGATTTATATCCCAGGTGTCCCGCTGGAGGAAGCCAGCAAGCAAAAAAGATGAATAGTGATCCTCCTGCCAGGGTCCTCATTGCTAAACTAATGGGCTGCTCTGGGTCCCCCAGCCTCAAAGTCTTTGAGGATAGTAATGGGGGGGGGGAGCGGGGGTGGATTTTGAGCCTGTGTCAGCATTGCAAAATCTTAATGGAAAATGCATTTGTATATGGTTTCTGAGCCTAGAACGCACCATAAGCCCTCATACACGCTGCATGAGTCAATGCGTTGGGTGGCCCAGACTTCCATTGGCTTGAGTGTACTGGCCCAGTCTTTTGGGGGGGGTGCCATCTCATGACTGCTGATCAGGCTCTGATTGGGCACCTTGGGGAATTTCTTTAAAAATGGAAAACAAATTGATAGTTAATAAATGACATTTTAAAACAATGGAGTAGGAGTAGGTAATGAAAGAAATTCTCGGTACATGAAAGTTTGTGTGTCACTGTTCTAAGTGCTCTGATGGCTGTTACAGCACTGCATCTGGAATTTGCAGGGCCTGTAGGCTTTTGCTGGGGGTAGGGTACCCTTCTGGGATGACAGTTTATTGTCAGCTTGTAGGAACAAGAATGAAAATTCCACTATTAGCTGGACTTTGATGGGTCTAAGACATGCAGGGGAAGGAGTGGAGGGGCTGGAGGCTGAAAGGAGTACTGAGGGTTGGGGGTGACCCTTGGCATATGGTCGGACTCTCCTTCATCCTTATCAGAGCAGGAGGAGAGGCCTCTGGGAGAATCAGCAGGTGAAGGGAGGAAGCCAGCAGGCAGAAAAGATGGATAGTGATCCTCCTGTCAACAAAGGGTATGCAAGGAACAGTTACAACTTCTACAATTACAAGTTGAGGATGTGGTCAGAAATATGGTATCAGGCTGGGGGTTGGTCCGGGGGCCACCTGAGAAACTCTGCATCAGAGAAACTTAGGGCTTTTGGCCTCAGCTGCCCAGAGTTGTCTCTGCCCTGGGCTTGGGACCTGCTTGATCCATCTTCCCTACTTTGGAACCAGAGCCCAGCCTACAAGTCCCTAGAGACTAGGCAGCAGACTTCTGCTGCTTTGGAATTTGGTTTTGGGTATGGCTTGAAATCTGGACTGTTTGGAGGACTTGGGACATTCTATACTTGAAATGGAACGTTAGGGTAATTTATTAAATATGTATGGAAACTCTGGATGGGGTGATGGGGAAACAAAATGGGGTGAGGTGCTGCTGGTTTCCTGGGGGAGGAAGTGTTGGTGAGGATGCAGGCTGTGGGAAGGGGGGCAGTGGGAGACAAGATCGGGCCATGGGGGAGAGTGCAGTGTCCTGCTCAGGAGCTGGGATTTCGTGCTGTAGCCAGTGGAGAGGACAGAGAGTTGTAAGCAGCTGTTGAGTCGATACCCATTGTGTGTTTTGCCGATACCCGTTGTATGTTGTGCCAGGCTCCTTACAGGCATCCTCTTGAAATTTCACATACCCCTGCAAAGTGGCTGCTGCTAACCCCCACTCCACCCCATTTTCAGATGGGGAAGTGGAGGCTTGAGGGATCAAGGCACTTAGCTATATTTGAATGCAGGCCAAACGGTTTCTGCCCTATTGTGCTGTGCTCTCAGGGGTCATTTGATCAAAGATGGTGAAAGACTGGCAGGGTTACCAGCTCAGAGACATGCTAATCATAGTCCAGCTGGTTGCTGACCAAAGTCTGATTCAGGCCTGGGACTAAGAGGGGAGGAGGGGAGGCTGCAGGACTTTGTAGCTGCCTTGGGGCTGGGGGTCATCACAGTTGGTCTGAGTTTGGGGAAGTGGCAGTGTCATGGTGTTCAAGTCCCTGCAGGACTCTGTGGGCACAGGGCATAGTCTTGCACTGTGGTTCCCAAGGGCAGAGACAGTACCATGGGTGACAGGAAAGCTAACAGGGGAACAAGCTACCTGTAGAAGAGGCGAGGTCCCCATCACTAAAGATATGCAAAGAGGCTGGAGTGTTGGAGGGGGTGCCGAGGCATTTACCTGGAGGGTCAGGCCTGGGTGACCTCTTTCAGTTTCCTTTCACCCTAGAATCTGATCATTTAGGGTGGTGCTTGGTCCATTGCCACCTGCTGTTTTTCTCATAGCTTTTCACAGCTGCCCCTTCCTGTGCTTCTTGGGAAGTTCCCCCTGTGTGCCTGACCTGCAGTGCTCCACCTGGGAGAATCCTTGCCCTCAGCCCAGCTGACCTTCAGGGACCCCCCCGAGATGTCTGGATCAGGAGCCAGAGCCTGAGCTGCCATCGTGGTTTCAGAGCCTGGAACCTTCTGCTTCCACTTCCCAGTCTGTGAAATGGGTTCAGTTTCTCTTGCCTCAGATATGAGGAAATATGGCGGAATCATGAATCAGAGTGAATCCGTAGGGGCTGGAGGAAAGGGCTGAAGAGCATGAAAGTGAGGAGTGGGAGGAGTGGGGTGGGACAGGGCTATCCCTCCCTCTCCCCACAGGAGAAGTTAAAGCAGCGTCTCCTGGTCTTGGGGGCAGGGGTCTCTCCTGCCTGTGGGACTGTTACAGAACTCTGCCCTGCAGTATTAGCTCAGAGGTTTGGGGCTTGGTGGAAGGGGTGGACATGGATGACTTGGACTGTGTGGCCCATCTGTCATCAACCATCAAACAGAATCCGCCTCTTTCCCCTCGTTTGCGTCCCGTCTCTTGCTGCCTCTACGTCTTTGCTCCTAGCGAGGGTGCTGCGCCTCAGTCACTTGCCCTCACCCACCACCCACAGATCCTCCCTGCCAGTGCCCACCTTCAGTGTTACCTCCTCCGTGTAGTCATTTCTGAGTTTGCAGAGCTGGCCTCGCCAGCTCCCTGTTTCACATGTGCACGGCCTGTTCTCTGGCTCCCTTGCCCCTTACGCACTTAGCCTTGACTTCTGGTTTCCTAAAGACGTGTCTCATCTCCTCCAGGCTCTGTGCTGTGGAGGCAGGGCTGCACTGTGGCCCATTTCTGCACCCGTGGTGGCAGGGAGCAGCATTGCCAAGTAGAGTCAAAAGTTCCAGTCCCAGTTCTGCCACCATTAGCAGTGGGATGTAGAGCAACTTAACATAAATTTCTCGGGCCCCAATTTCCCACAAAATGAAGATAGTGATAGTCTTGTTTTGTTACAGAAGTTGAGCAAATCAGTGCCTGACCCATAGTAAATGCCCAGTAAGTGGGAGCTCTTTAAAGATAACAATGGCTTTTACCATTTTATACCTGGGAGGTGATCAGTCCTTTCAGAGATGGAGGGAAAAGTTTCCAGAATTTGAGTTTCTGAATTTTCTGTCTAATGGCCTGGAAGGCTTGTTCAGGTGAGGACTGAGGCCCAGAGAGATGGGGCAAATTTGCCGGTGGTATGGAAGTTTCCAGTCTCATCCAGGAAGCCTGACAGGATTTCCTCTCCTTGTTACACCTGTTTTTCTTCTCTCCTTTCATCAAGGTTAAGGTGTTCAAGTTCTGCAGGCCCAGCTTCCTCCCTGGTGCCCATGTTGAGCAGTATCTAAAACTTGTCCCAGATACATTGGTCTGGCTGGCAGCCCTTTGGCTGCCCTCAAGACCAGGGACCCATACTCCAGACTGTGCACTATGGGCTGGCGCCTCTGGGGGCAGCCTGCCCAGCCTCCCTGTGTCTGGGAGATTGGAGAAGACGGTGGCAGGGTGAGGGGACCTGGGCTAGGTCTTGGGGCAGGTGACTAGGACACAGAGCAGAGGTTGGGAGCTCGGCTCTGGAGCCAGAAGGTCGGGGTTCAGATCCCTTCTGGGTCACTTCCTGCTTGTGGGACCTTGGATAAGTTGTTTATTTTCTTCATCTGTACAAAGGGGATAATAATTGTCCCCATCTCACAGCATTTGATAATGGGGATAAAAGGGGAGGTGTTTAACTATAAGGTCAGTCCATGTTAGTTAAGGTTATCGTTGTAGTTGATAATGTTATTGGACCAAGGAGGTCATTTGATCCTCCCGACAACAGTGGGAAGTAGGCCCTGTTATCATCCTTGTAGCCGATGTGGCAGCTGAGGCTCAGCCTGCGGAGGTCAGACTGGGGGGTCACCCATGGGGTCTGCTGGTTTCTGAGGGCCTGCTCTGGCCACAGGAAACCGACTTGTTCCATGAGGCAGCAGAAATGTGGAACCCCGATCAGAGCGAGCCAGGACGGAAGGGGCTGTGTCTGGAGGTGTGGGGCAGGATCCTGGTGCTCACGTGGTGGCCTCGTCTAGACCTGACGTCTGGCTCTGTGAGGCAAGAGCCAGACGTGGATTCTCATCACCCCCAGGCTGGCCAAAGATGGGCCTGTCCGGGCAGGTCCAGGGTGGCGGTCGGTGAGAGCTTACTGTAGTCATTGGGCAGCAGTGGCCACCTCGGGTTTACGCTACCTGTCCAGGCAGAGGCCAGGTGAGAGGAAATGAATGTCGTCATCTCGGGGCCTTGGCTCCTGCTGCACCCTCTGCCTAGACTCCCTTTCTCCAGTCTTCATACCCGGCTCCCGTTTCTGCTTTTAGAGGAGCAGTGGCACGGCCTGTTCACGGAAGCTCCTCCTGATTCAGCTGGCACTTGAGTTAGTGGTTCTCAAAGCTGGTCTCTACCGGTGGCAGAGGCATTACCTGGGAACCTGTTAGAGATGCACATCATCAAGCCCCACCCCAGGTCTACTGTGTGAGAAACCCGGGTGGCGGAGAAGTGGGAGGTAGCGGTGGGAAAAGCCCTCCAGGTGATTCCAATGGACGCTCAAGTTCAAGAAACACATGACTAGGTAATTAAAAAAATGATGCTTCCCCTCTTGGGCTTTCAGCATTTTCAGACACCAGCAAATACAGGGACCCAGAAGAAAGCCCAGCTTCTCTCTCTCCTGTCTTCAAGGAGCCACCATCTTTTAACAGCTTCCCGTCCCCAGGAGACAATCCTGTGATGTAATGATAGGGTTCAGTAGAACCCCAGCATGATTATAGGAGGCAGTGCTCAGGCCACTCGAGGAAGGCAGGACTGGGGGCACTTGAAGGTTTGGGGGGCTTTGTGGGTGGCAAAGATGGGTGCCAGGAGCCCAGCTGTGTTCTGGGGCTGTGGCCAGGGAGAGAGTGTAGGTCCTATTCCAGAGAAGGAGGTGTGATTACAGTGGCCAGATGTGGTCCGAGAGGGATAAGGGGCCTTAGCTGTTAGCAGTCCAGTGGTTTTAAGCATCTTGATAATGATTTTTTTAACTGGTTCTGTTTTATTTTATTTATTTATTTTTTATAATTTATTTTGGTATCATTAATCTACAATTACATGTGCAATATTATGGTGATTAAACTCCCCCCTTCATCAGGTCCTCCCACCCACCCCATTGCAGTCACTGTCCCTCAGCGTAGTGAGATGCTGTAGAGTCACTACTCGTCTTCTCTGGCATCTCGATAATTTTGATGATCACATAATTGTTCATATTTATTGAGAGCTTATCCATGCTCGCTATAAGCACTTCCATGTAATCTTATCTGGAGAGATTCCCAGAATTATTCTGTAAGACAGGTACTATCGTCACCATTTTATAGATGAAAATACTGAGCCATGTAGCCGTAAGGCGGTAGATCTAGGAATTCTATAGGGGTGCTAAGAAGCACGATATCATTGGAAGGAAGGCGGTGGGGGATTGTCTTGGAGTGTTTGTGTAACAGGCACAACTTAGATAGGTTTTCTAAAGATGTAAAAGTATTGTATGAAATGAGTGAATCAGACTTTGGGAGGGTGGTTAGGGCCCAAGCCTCCACTGCCATATCCCTGTCTCATGGATTGGCTGTGTGGGGGGAAAAGACTCAGTGCTGAATTCAAGGTCCCACAATTAGGACAGGAAATGAAATCAGAGAGAGGAAAGTGGGTCTCTTCTGGTTTAACAGGAGGGGTGGGGAGAGGTCAAGATCAGAACCTACTGTCTACCCTGCTGTTCTTTCCTGCCTCAGTATTGCCAGGGTGTTGCCCAGGAGCTCGGGGGTTTTCCTGACAGTGTGTGGGAACCCTTCATTTCTCAGTAGAAAACCGAGACCCAGAGGGGAGCAGGGCTCACCCACACAGGGCCACACAGGGTCAAGATTGGGACCACAACCAGAGTGTCTCGGTTCTGACCAGGGAAGGCTTTGTTTCATAAAACTGCCCCTGCCCCCAAGCCCATCTTTGGGCAGCCACAGCCCTCAGGGTGGCCCGGAGCGATGCTGGGGGCAGAGGTGGGTGTGTCCTGGGGAGAGAGCTGCCAGGAGGGGTGGGGAGACTTCTGAGAGGAAGAACATCGAGAAGCCCAACCCCCAGGCGGAAACCAAGTGAATTTTCTAGGTCCTGAGAGGATATTTGGAACAATAGAAGGATGATGGGGGAAGTTGACTATAAAAAGGGCTTCTTGAAAGCCTTAAAAAAAGTCATCTTTAGGTTTGACTTTTGTTTCTCTGACGAATGTTTATGTAACTTCCTGAAAGCAGGACCCGCAGGGCTCTGAGAAGCTTGTCAGGGGCTGTTGTTTATAGACACAGGGCCCTGGGGCACACAGTTGTTGGGACTGAGGGTGTGAGAGGTCATGCAGTGAGGCAGCAGAAGACTTGTCTCCAGAGCCTGGGTCCTTGTGAGGGGCTGTAGTCTAGGCCTACCACCCAAAGCCCTGCTGGCATGGAGCCTGGGCAGGGGCTGTGGAGGTATCCTTGAAACACTCAGAGCTGCTGGGGTGGGGGCAAAGCCAGGTCTGGCCTTCAGTAAGATGGGCCTACTGGGTGGTGACATGCATGATGGGGAGGAGGCTGAAGTGCTGCGCCTGGTGATGCCACCCCCGTCCAGGTGCTGGGGCCCAGCTGTGTGCCGTCTGCCCAGCAGCTGAGAGCTGTGAGTCACACCCAGCGGGTGCAGAGGCGAGACTATTCTGCGTGGTGATTCATTATGTTCTCCCAGTCCTGAAGGGGTGGCTAGGCCCTGAGCCCTGATTCGTGCCCATGCCTGTGAACTTAAGTGGCTGTGAATTTGGGCTATGAGTTTGCAGATATGATAGGATGCAGAGGGCTTGGAGGAGTCCCTGCCTCTGCCACCTTATGTCTTTTGGTGTTAGTATGTATTTATGATCTTGACCTGACCATTCTCACCAGTGCAGGAATCTGTGAGACCCTGAAATCATGTGCAACATTGTGTAGGCCTTTCTATGCATTCTTTTTCTGCAGAGAGAGTCTGTAGGTTTCATCAGGCTGTCAGAGGACTCGGTGTCCTGGGAAGTGCTGACAGGAGGGCAGGGTGCCCCATGCATGCTCTGCAGGCTTGAGAGCAGGTTGCTGAAGAGGCAGTGTGGTTCTAGTAGAAAGTAGCCTGGTGGTAGTGTAGTATCATAGTCAGAATGTGGTTTCAGAGGCTGCTGTTGGGTTTTTGAGCCAATTCCCTAATATATGAGCTGGGTGACCTTGGCTAAGATACTGTCTGCTTCAGTTTCCCTATCTGCAAAATGGGAATAAGAAGAATAGTTTTCTCATGGTGTTACAGACTTTACATAACAAAATGTGTGTAAAGGACTTATCTCAGTGCCTGGTGCCAAGTAATTACTTGGTTAAGTTTGCTATTATTATTAGTTCCAGCTGTGCTGCTAATTTGCTGTGCAGTCCCATTAAGTGCCTGGTCTTGGGGGTCTTCTTAAGTCTCTACTTCTAGCTTTGCACTCTTTGTTGGGCTTTCCAGGAGCTGCAGGGCAATATCGGAAAGAGGAGTCACCAGGGGAGGGACGGGCATCCCTCTCTGCATTCGGAGACACTCTAGCCCAGGCCCTCCGTGGTGCCTTGAACGCGGCTTTGTCTTGAGGCAGGTTTATGTGACCAGTGGGCCTAGCCAGGCAGGACATGATTCTCAACCTCGTCTTGTCCTCCATTGTCTCTTCCTCTCCCTCCCTCAGTGGAGCTGCTGCATTAACTGAGCGGTTCCTCAAGCTCCAGGGATGAAATCAAACCCGTGCTATTCTGCCACCTATTGATTTAGTCCGAGGTTTGCTGGGCAGCTGGCCCCTCCTCTTGCCACCTGGGGACAGACAGAGCTGATGCCTCTCTACCTGCTCTGTGAATGGAAACTCCTTTTTAGGGGGAAAAGTGGGCCATAGGCTGGGGGCCCTTGCCCTCTGGCCCCTGTGGCCCCAGTGGGCGTGCCCCCCTGCCCATGGCCCCCTCCCCGGGAGTGCTCTTTCCAAGGCGGTCAGCTGCAGGGAAGGCAGCCTCCACTGAGCTCCACAGTGTGTTCTCTGTCTTTTTAAAGACAACAGAGGCCACAGACTGACAGGCCACGTCTGCCCCATGGGCAGATTTTGCTCGGCTCATGCCAAAAATTGAGCTAGTTGTCAATAGGAGATTTTATGTAAAAATCCTAATTTCTGGCTTTACTTCCAAATTGGGAAGATCAGAAAACCTTGAGCCTATGTTCTCCAGTGGCTGCTACTGGGGATGAGGCACATATACTCCACTTGGCCTCATCCCTAACTAGCCACTTCGCATACTTGCCCATCTTTCTGGCACCTGGGTTTGCAACCCTGTCCTGAAGGCATGGGCTTGCTCTCTCTCGTCACTGTAGTGCCTCCTCTGGCTGCTCCGTGGGCACTTTGAGGGTGGTGGAGGGTGGGGACTGGCTCGTCTCTGTGGCCCTCTAAGCGTTGCGCTCTCGCTTAGGACTGTGTACACAGCAAGAGCATTATCAGTGCTTCCTCCATGAATGAGGTGTGGCTGTGTGTCCCTGCCAGCTGTGAAGGGTCCATTTAATAGAGGCCTCTGGATCAGCCTGCGGTGTGGCCCTTGAATCCTCTTCCCAGATAAGCTGTGGCTGCTTAGCCACTGACCCAGGCAGCTTCTTAAGCTGCGGATAAAGTCACTGAAAGTGTTGTCTTCATGCTGCAATGTAACCTAGAAGAGGAACATTTCACCTGCAAATGTCCCCACACTTCACTCTCCCAAGGAGCTTGGAGGAGCTTCGTGGGAGCAGGAGGCGGGATGAGCAGGCTCCAGAGGGCACCAAGCCCAGACCTCTGTATCCTGGGGAGCCGGGAGAGGCGGTCAGTACAGGTGCTCACTGGACTGGACTTGCCCTTCTTCGAGCCTCTCTCTGCCGTGTTCTCTTCCTAGAGTACCTGCTTCATCCATTGATTCCTTTGTCCAGCTGTCTGTCTGTCCAAGGTTTATTTTGCTCTTTTAATTGAAATCTTAACTGTCTCTCCAGGCCAGCTAGGATGTCTCCTTCTGGAAGAGGTCTTAGCTGAGAGGTGACAATTGATTCGGGTGCAAGAAAAACCTGGTAGCTTGTAAACAATACGTGCAGATTTCTGTCCCCCATCTTTGAGTCCTTCAGTTTAGGGTACAGCCTCCCACTGTCCAGCAGATTCAGACAGGGGTCTGTAGACATGCTTGGAGGGCCCTGTCTTAACCCATGGAGTGCAGGGCTGGTAGGGAAGACCCTTGTATGGCAGCTGTGCTGTGTGACATCACCATGTCCCCTTCCCTCTCTGGGCTTCTCTTTGACCCTCTGAGCACTAACATGCTGGGCTTCCTCTGGTGGTTGTTGCTGAAAGTGCCTTGGAGAGGATGACAGAGGGGGTTGGGGCAGGTGCCAGTGTCTGGGTGGGGTGAGGGCCAGGTTTCTCATTCTTCAGGTTGTAGCCCTGCTGTCAGGAGAGGAGGCGAACTGGAAGCACAAATCAGAGTGAGCAGCGGCTGCACCCGTGGTTTTAGGCCCTGAGCCCAGAGAGGTTGGAGGACTAGTGTTGGCAGCCCAGCAACCTGGCCACAGGCTGTGGGGCACCCTACTGTGTGCTCCTGTGGCCAGCAGGCTAAGGCTTCAAGTGTAGGTGTGGACAAACCATTTACAGATTAGTAAACTGAGGTGCACAGAGGGAGGGACTCTCCCAATGTCACACACTTCCATGAAAAGTCAGGCCTGGACCCTAGGTCTTCGGACTCCCAGGCAAGGCCACACTCTTCTGTCCCCACTTCCCTCTGCAGGGTCAGTGCCAGATCACCCAGCTGGGACCATCGCCTGATTGTCTGGGACATCGAGGCTAGGGCCTGGAAAAGTGACGCCACCATCGTCACAGCCACCCTGAAGGCATGAAACCGGTTGGGTGTGCAAATTATCCCTCAAACGTCCTCTGTCCCATTTTTTTGTTTTTCCTTAAACTGTCTTTTATGGGACAGCTGCCTCTGTGCCCATTTCCGCCTGGCACTGGGCTTCATGTTCTTTATTTCGAGAACAAAGCTTCCTTCTGATGGTCCTCCTGCTGACAACGGGAAAAGGGCAGGCGTGGCACCAGGCCTCCCTCCGCCACCTCCTCTTGCTGGGAGTGCAGGGCAGCCTTCGTCAGCTCTGGACCCCAGCCGCACTGGCAGGGAGGGCAACAGCCCAGTGCATGTTCTCCTGGTGGCTGCAGCCCTGCTCTGGGCCAGCAGTCAGACCCAGACAGTCTCCCTCAGTGGCCAAAAGGGTGGGCAGAGGTGTCAGACAGGGACCAGTGTAAACCCTTTTCTGGTCCACGCAGTCATTAGTCACAGGACAGGACTGGATGTGCCCCAGGCTCTTCATGCAGCCACCCTTAGGGCTGCGGCTGGCACAGGTAGAGTATCAAATCGGCCTCCAGGCTGCAGAAAACAAAAGGTGTGTTCAGGTGAGGGGGACAGTAGTCCCTCATTCAACATTTTTTTTTTTTGCTATTAATATACAATTACATGTGCAACATCATTCAACATTTTTTAAGCATTTACTTTGTTCCAGGCCTTGGGCTTAGAGCAGTCTTGTTTTGGACTTTGGGCTGACATTCTAGTGATGGGCTATATCAATAGACCAAGGAAGACAGTTTGATGCCAGCTATTTGCCAAGGGCAAGAAATGCCTGGAAGAGAAGTAAAGCTGGGTTGGGGGTAGAAAGTGGGACTTGAGTGAGTGGCTCTGCTGTGTCAGGTGGTCCTGGAAAGTCTTTGGTAAGAAGACAGAAGCCTCTGGTGTGGAGGGGAACCACAGGGTATCTGGGGAAGGGCATTCCAGGCAGAGGGAACAGCAACACAAATGCTTTGAGACAGGAGGGTGCAGGGTGCGTTTGAGGGCAGCAAGGAGGTGGGTGTGGCTGGGGCAGAAAGAATAAGAGTGATCCTGGTAGGGGGTGGGGGCCAGAGGGAGTGTGGAGGGCAGATAGCGTAGGACCTCCTGGCCCATCGAGAAGACTTTATGTTTCATCTGAATAAGGGGGGAGCTGCTGAGGAGCTGGGGCCAAGGTCTGGCTTGTTTCAACATACATTTACAAGAGGTGGGGGGGCTGCCGGGTGGAGAGGAGGTGAGAGGGTGGAAGCTGGATGTCTGGCCAGGAGGCTGTTAATAGTCACACAGGTGAGGGAAGATGGCTCAGTGCAAGGATGGTCGGGGAGGCAACCAGGGGTCGGATTCTGGTCTGACTTTGCAGGATGAGCTGACAGATCAGATATGGGATATGAGAGGAGAGGCATGTTGACAGCGAGGTTTCTGGCCTGAGGGATTGGAAGGACAGTGTTGCCTGTCTCAGTAGACAGGGAACCTGCAGGCCATGCAGGCTTGGGGAGAGAGATGGAGCTTTCAGGTCAGGCATGTTATCTTGGAGCTGACGCTGGGGTGGGGAGCCATGGGTAGAGATCAGTCCTGGGCCTGCATTTGTCTGTTGTTAAGGGATGCTTCCCACAGGGGGTGCGAGGGGTGCCCGGTAGGATCTCCCCCAACTCCGAGGACCTGATCTGTGAGAACAGATATTTCCCGAGCCCTTCATGATCTTTTCTTTGCAAGCCTCCTGCTTTTTCCTTCCTTCTGGACAGAGGGGAAAAGGCTGATTCTAAGGACTCAGTGTCATAGTGGTGGTCCTAGCCTTTCTGCCTGGCATGCCTCTGCGGGGAGCTCTTTCTGGGGTGTGGGCAGTGAGAGCCCTGGAAGGGGAGGCTGGAGGCCTCAGGCCCTGCACTGGCTCTGCTACCAACAGAATGAGCTTTCCCTCTGTGCCCTGGTTTCCCCTCGCATACATAGAGTGTCGAGCTCACCCCAGGGTCCTGAGGGTGGCAGGGAGCACTTGAGGGGGCCCCATGGCACAGTGGCTAAGAGCCCAGGCTGGGAGTCCAGGCTCTCTGCTGCTTGGCTGTGAGACTCTGGGCTGGTGCCACAACCCCTCTGAACTTCACTAGTCTCATCTGTGAAAATGGGCCAACCGTGGTCCCGTGGTCCGTGCATCACAATGTTGCTATGAGGCTTAAGTGAGAAACGAACACCAGGCACTTGGCAAAGGCCCAGGCATATCCCACGTGCAGTGACAGAAGCTATTAGTACCAGAGACCTGGGTCACTGGTCAGGTGAAGGGGTTTTGCCTGGTGGGCCGTGGGAGCCATGGAGGGAGGTATTGGGTAAGGAGCCTATTACACATACGGTTTGAAGGGGGCTGCTGTGATTTGGAGACTTAGCCTGAGTCCTCTTGGCAAGTCCCTGAGCCCCTTCCACTTGCCAGAGTGAGAACCGAGGGCTGGCCCTCACGGACCCTCCTGCCTGTCCGCAGCTGAGGGTCTTCACTGACGTAGTGTGGGTATCCTCCACTTTGCACAGGTCCCTCAGGGATGGGGGTGGTCATTGTCCCCCAGGTGTCCTATGGGATCCTGGCTAACCTTAGGGAATGTGAGTATGGGGCTTTAAGGGGTGGGTGATGTTGAGGGGACTTGAGTCACTTGTAGGGCTCTGGAAAGGGCCAGCTGGGGCAGGGCGAGCCTGGAGTGGCATTCCACTGGGCACTTGGATGTGATGTTGGTTCCTGGTCTGGGTTCAGGCTGGGTGGTGCTCGTTCCAGTGGAGCCATGGAGAGGTTGACAACAGACAGAATGTGGCCCTCTCAGGACCTACACTCCAGTGGTGCCCAGGCATGCTGACCAAGCCCTATGCTTTCGCAGGCCTATTTCCCAGCAGTTGAGCATGCCAGGACAGCCAAGGACATTTCAGAGTCCCCTAGGGCTCACAGCCAGGCTGTCACCAGGCATTGCTTGTTTTCCCAGGGTCTGAGGGTTTTAAGGGATGGAGGGAGCTCTGGAGATAGTCCAGGGACTTTCTTAACAGCTGCGTAAATGGAAATCCAGAGAGAGCAAGGCACTTGACCAAGGTCTCATAAGGCTGCCTCCCTCCTATCTGTCCTCCTTCTGTTCCGTGTCCCTTGCTCAGACGTCTGGCCTCCTGCCCGGACATTCGTAACAACCTCCGTTGTGTGGGCTCTCTGGAGCTTTGTTTGTCCTCCTGTTATCATAATCTTGCCATAACCTGCCAGGCGCACTCACTATTTGGGTGGGTCTGGTCTTCGTACCCTCGAGTGCCAGACAGAGCAGTGCAGCGTGGAGGTTCTGAGCTGGGGCCCGACAGCCAGACCCACTTGTTTGCGCTTCAGCTCTGCTGCTTCCTAGCCCTTGACCTGGGCAAGGTACTCCACGTTTCTGAGCCTCAGTATCTCCATCTGTGAAATGTAAATAGTAGCAGCACTTAATTTTCAAGGATGTCATGATGGTGAAGTGAGATAACACGTGAAGTGCTGGTGTAATGCCTGCAGGGTGAGCTCTGAGAATTGGCATTGCTGGAAAGGCCCGTCAGCGCTGGTTGAACTGAGAAGTCAAGGGCATGGAGGAGTAGACAGAACTCTGGCCTGGGAGGCAGATGATGGGAGTGCCAAGTTCACTCTTAAACACTGCCTCCCTGTGTGCTTTCCGGGAAGTCCCTGCTCCTCTGGGAACCCCACTTTCCTCACTTGCGAAAACCAGAAGAAATCCCTGCTATGGTCTTACAGGGTTGTCACGTGACCAAAGTGATGTCTGTGAAGAGGGTTTGCTTCTGCATAATGATTAAAAGCTGGCACAGCCACGACTCCGGCGCACTGATGGCGATGAGGACATTGTAGCCACAGTGGTGGACAGCTGGCTGGCCTGCAGATGCGCGGCCCCCATGTGGCTTTCTGTCCCTGCCCGCCTGCTCTTGGCCTCCAGCAGCCGGCCTTTCACTTCAGCCTCGTGCACCCGAAGGTGTGGGAGGTGCAAAGGCCTGATGGCATCTTCCAGGCCCTAGTGGGTTTTAGGTTATCTGGGCTGATGCCATGGAGTGTAGGATTAAAGCCAGACACTGGTTCAGGCCTCAGCTAAGCACTTACCAACTGGAAGCCTTAGCAAGTTGCTTAACTACTATGAGCCTCAGCTTCCTCATTGGTAAGATGAGGCCCTGATGAAGTGGAGACAAAGCATTTAGCAAAGGGTCTGGCACACATTTATGTGGACTGGTTGTGTAATGTGTTTTCTGCCTGAAGAATGGTGACTGATGGGTTGATGGACAGCAGTGAGGGGGGCCCTGATGCCCGTTCCTGGGGATGGGCTGTAGTGTCATCTGGTGCTACTCCATTTTACTGGTAAACAAAACAAGGCCCAGAAAAGGGGTGAGGTGAAGGAGCCGTGGAGGGGGTGGTTTGACTGGGTCACTGGCAGGTAAGTGCAAGGACGGGCCTAGGTGAGGCCCGTGAGGCCCCCAGAGGCAGACGTCAGGCACCACTCCCTCCCTGGGGCCACAGGGCACAGCGCCTGCTCAGTGTGGGGCAGGTGCACAGCAGTGCCGAGACGGGTGCTACTGCAGCACCCGCCCTGCCTGCCCTGGTCTGGGACTAGTGCCCCAGTCTCCGAGCCTGGGGGAGCAGGGTCACCCACGAGGCTCCTTCTGGAGTCTCTCTGCGGCCTCTCGGGCCCCTGTGTAAGTAGGTCACCTGGCGCTCTCACTCTTGTTTCTGCTCTCTAGCTGTGTGCCAGAGGCGGCGAGGCACTCCCCCCTCCGCCTCCCCCCCCTCCAGCCCCTTCCCCTGCCAGCTGTGCCTCCCCATAAGCATGCTGAGCCCCTCACACCTGGGGCATCTTGGCAGCGGCTCCTGTTGTGGTGACAAGCCCAGCGAGTCGGGAGGAATGAGACCACTTTCATGTGTGCCCTGAGTAAGCCCGCCTGGTCTCAGCAGGCCCGTGTCATGCCCGCCAGGTCTCAGCAGGTTAGGGGGCTTCTGCTCCTAATGCCTCAGAGCCTTCCCTTCCCCTTTGCTGCCCCCCATGCACCTGGCTTCCCTTGTGGTCACAAGGTCTGGAGCCTTTTCACCTTCCCCAGGGCTTTTATGTCTTGTGGGCAGCCTGGTCTTGGGGCGGCCATCTGGGCTACCCTCCTGATCACTGCAGGGCCTGCTGGCTGGGCTGCAGAGAACTTGTTAAGAGGTGGCCCAGGCCGCTGATTCCCACAGGGATTCTTAGGGTTTACCTGCGATTGGCCGGATCCTTGGTCACCCTTCAGGTGTGATAGAAGGGGACCCCGGACAGTCAGTCCAGTCTCTCTCCCCAAGCTCCACATGTACAAACATACCATCCTTTTTTTTTTCTACTGCTGTTCTAGGGGCCTGAAATTCTGTCATTAGCAAATCTCCTGTGCTCTTTCCTTGGTATCCTTTAAATAGGCAATTTCTTTGCAGGGGAGCACTCTTCACACGCTTGCTGCTGAAGAGCAAATGTGGGCCGGCCCGGCCCTTTTCCAGCTGCCTGTGGGCCATCGCTAAGGTGCTTCTCCTCTCTGGGCTTCCTGAAGCCCTTTTCTAGCACCTCAACTCTCCAGCACAGGTTGCATACCGTCCTTTCTCCTCTGCAGGGTGCGGCACGGCCTGGCAACTGAGCAGGGATGGAGGTGATGGCCAAAAGCCAACGTCACAGACACTTTGACCCCCAGCTGGCCTTCTTCCTCTTCTTCTCAGGACAGGTGGGGAAACGATTGCTTGGGTCACATAGGAAGTCAGGCAGAGCTGCAGCCAGAGCCCAGGTGTCCTTGTATCCTTGCTGCCAGGGAGACGCCTCCATTGCTGGCTGCCGCCTTTCTTGAGAGGAACCAGGAGGCCCGTTGGCATGAGGGTCGGGGACGTGCGTTCCCCTCTTCTGTAGAAGGCACTTCCAGGTGGGAGGCATCCTCTGCTGCAGGGTCCTTGGATGTGGGGCAGAATCGGGCAGGACGTCCTATGGGAGGTAGGGGCTGGTGGCCTTTGAGAAGGGACAGAGAGTGTGTGTGTGTGTGTGTCTGTCTGTCTCAGGGAGCCTTAGGGCCACCCCCTCCCTCCCTCCCAGGGAGGGGACTGGGCCAACAGTAATGCCATTTGTCCTGGCTCTGGGATTAGGTGCAGCCGTGTTAAGTGAGGAGCGTGGAGCCCTTAAGAGGCCGTGGTGAAGTGAGGTGGAGCCGAGGAGCTGCTGCCTGGAGCTTTGGTGGGGCTTGTCCTTCCCTCCCTGGCCTCCCTGTATCCTCTGACCATGTTCCCTAATCCCCTCCCTCCTGTCCAGGCGTCCTCCCAGGTCTGTCTGGATGTATGCGCATCTGCAGGAAGAGCATTTCTCCCCCAGGCAGGAGGGATCCAGGAGTGCCGGGGTTGAGACAGGCTAGTGCCTGGCACTGGGTTCTGTCTGCCGGTTTGTCAAGTGTCCCAGCCCCCAGGGCCTCCCCAGGGAGAAGGTGACAGCAGCTGAGTGAAGGGAAGGAAGGGCTCAGCCTCTTATGGGCTTCTGATAGTTTGGCAAGTCTGCAAACTTACTGAAGCCAACAGGGCAGAGTTAGGTTTACCACATGGCCATGGAGGGAGCTGGAGTGGTGAGGTCCAGATGTTAGACATTCATGGCCTCTGTCCTGTCCACAGCTTATCAAAGCCAGAGGGACCCATAGAGAGTTTCCATGGTCTTGTTTCAGTGGGGGCTGGTCACAGCCACCCTGAGTTTGCATGGAATGTGGTAACTGTCTGGGGAGAGTCCACTACCAGCCTTCATTAGGTTCTCAAAGGGTTCCATAACTCAGGTGGTCTTCAGATCTAATTCACACCTGCACCGGCCAACTGAGGAAGGAGGCTCAGAGAAAGGAAGGGTCTCACCCAGAGGCACTCAGGGAGCAAGTGGAGGTGCTGGGATGTTGATGTGGCCACATGGATTTTGCCTTCTGCATCCATGAGATGGAGACCCTCCAAGTACACCTGCTTCTTTTGGGAAGCATCTAACAACCTGGGATGGGCATGCGGGAGGTCAGGGGCTGCCAGCATTCCCTGGCTTCTCTGCAGTGGTGGTACTAGGGAGAAGTTCAAGGCATGATAAACTTGTTTCTACCTTATTGGAAGGAAATGACGAACCATGAAGTCATGAGCAGATGTGTCAGGCGTGCCAGTTGCCACTGTCTTTCGCTTTGTCCCTATTAGCTGAGATCTCCTGCTCTTGACCCTCACTCCAGCCTCTTCTCTTTCTTAGCATGAGGCCTCTGCCTGGAGCATGGAGACAGCCCCTCTTTCTCATGGGGGTCCCTGCCTGTCCGGCATGACGGAAGGTCCTGGGGCAGGGGAAGATGAGGACCCTCTGGCTGAGGTCCTGCCTTTCTGGGGACCTGCGGTACCCCTCTCTGCCAGTGGAGGCTTTTGCATTGCTGGAGAAGCTGGGCCAGCCTGCAGTTAGGCAGCCAGATGTGACCACCTGCAGCAAGCCTCTCTGGATGTGCTTTGGACTGTAGATCTTGCTCAAGAATTGTGTGGAAGGCTGGGCAGGGGGACTATATAGATGTTACAAGCAGGGGCTCCAAGGTGGGCTGGCTTGGGACAGTCCTAGCTTCACCTTTGCCCATCTGTGTGACCTTGAGTCAGTTGCTTACCCTCTGAGCCTAGGTTTCCTCGTCTGTAAAATGCATATATCACTGATACCACTTCTCAGTGATTACCACTAGAGGTGGTAAATCAGGGACCCTTCTCAGTGCAGCCCCGATGGGCTGGTGTGTTAACAGGTGCTCAGTCACTGCTGGTTGCTGTCAGCGAGGGAGGTTATGTGATATTTGCAAGGAAATAAGATCTTTTGAGTGTCTATGATATGAGCCTAAGAAAAATAGTTAGGAATGGATTTGACAGTTGTAAACGGATTTGGAGTTGGGTGGAGAGAGCCCTATTTGGGGAAGCTCGTGGGTGACAGAGAGCATACTTTGTGAGGGGCCTGCCCACCTTGTCTGCATTAGGAGCTTCTGTGGGACTGTAGAGCGCTCCGTCCTTGGGACAGGAGGGCGGCTGGTCCTGACCTGTCTTCCTCCCCACTCTGCCCCTCTCTGCAAACTGTCGTGTTTGTTCGTTGCTCAGTGAACTCTTTCTTCAGAGCTGGTCCAAAGGCAAACTCTCAACTCAGGCCTTGTTGGAAGAAAGACAGATTCTCAGCCAACAGGGTCTGAGTTCCTGAGGCTTTTGTAGGGCATTCCCTGCCGGGGACCCAGAGCAAAGCCGGGGTGGGAACCTGGACTCAGCCAGCGCTTTGGGCTTTGCTTGATGACTGGTGGGTCTGCTTCTTAGAAGGATCACTAGGGGCTGCTTTGAGGTTTACACACACATAAAATGGTTGAAAACAGAAACAGAAAGAGTACCATTCAGAGGTAGCCCAGAAGGGGATGTGGGGTGTGCTAGCCGTCCCTGGTGGGCACGGAGGGCCCATGTGGCTGCGGGATGATGAGCCCGGGCTGCCAAGCCCAGCGGCTCTGTGCTGGATCCCGTTACCCACTCATTAGCTTGTGGGCTGGGGCTAGGCATGGGTTCCCTCCGGACCCGAGTTTCCTCGTCTGTAAGATGAGGGGAATGTATGTAGATCACGGTGCTATTGTAAGGGCTAAATAACTGTAGTACAGGCATGTTGTGTCTAATACGTGAATGGTCATATGATTAGTATATTTAGCTTGGAGATTCTTCATAGGAGATTCAAAAGAGGGAAGATAAATGACAAGGGCTCATTGCTCTTGAGCGTCTACCACGGGTGGGAGACTGCTTTTCCTTCTAAAGCTTTCCGTGAAGTTGGGAGACTAATGTCCTAGACATGACATCTGAGACTGTGCCCCAGAGCAGCTGATGTCTGGCAGCGTAAATCTGGCATTGTGTGTGTGGTGGGTTGCAGAGGAGAACTTACCTAGGACTTGGACACCCACACCCGGCTGAGGCTGGCCTTGGGGGAGGATGGGCAGGATTTTAGTGGACAGGAAAATGGTTCTAATGTAGTTGGGGGTTGGGTAGGCCTGGCTGGTACAATCCAGTTGTCCTTTTCTCTCTCTGGGCCTCAGTGACCCCATGTGCTCACTGCGGGGTGGACTGCACACTCTGTAACCCTGAGACCTGAGCCAGACAGCCGACAGTCCCTTGGTGGTGGCCCTGGGCTCTGAGTTAATGATGGGCAGCAACTTGGCTCCCAGCCAGGCAGCACTGCTGGGCTGTGGGGGTTGGGGTGTGCAGCGAATCCCAGCAGAGGAGGGATTTGCTTCTGGCCTCAGCCTCCTAGGGGTGTGACTGCACTGGAGGAATATCCATACAGCTGGGAAGCAACTGTAGAGGGTTTTCTCTGCTACACTGTGCATAGTGGGTGGGGCAGGCTGGGGCAGGGTGGCTGGTGGAGGCTATGGGGTGTGGCTGGGTAGTGGGTGGTGGTGTGACTGTACTGTGGGGGTGAAAAGCTGCGAGGGGCTGGGTCAGTTGTGGGGAGTGGCCTTGGCATCTCAGGGGAGCTACCATGGCTGGGGCTGCAGCCACCCCTCCTCTCCCAAACTCGGGTGCCCATTCAGAGACTTTGGAGCCTGCCTGCCCCTCCTCTCAGCCTCCCACCCCATGCTTGTGCCTGTGGCCCACATACCTAGGATGACGCCATTGAACATGTCAGCACCATGTGCATTTGCCTGGGCATTTGTGTGTATGGAAATGTGGGGAACTTAGGCACAGTCAGGAATGACCTAGGCAGGAAATATGGCCTGGGCTGGGGG
>JAQQAC010020790.1:26707918-26725475 GCA_029783875.1 Phataginus tricuspis | reverse complement strand
CTATGTTGAATAACAGTGGAGAGAGTGGGCACCCCTGTCTTGTTCCCGATCTTAGATGAAAAGCTTTCAGCTTCTCGCTATTAAGTATGATGTTAGCTGTGGGTTTGTCATATATGACCTTTATGATGTTGAGGTACTTGCCATCTATACCCATTTTGTTGAGAGTTTTAATCATGAATGGATGCTGAATTTTGTCAAATGCTTTTTCAGCATCTATGGAGATGATCATGTGGTTTTTGTTCTTTTTGTTGATGTGGTGGATGATGTTGATGGATTTTCGAATGTTGTACCATCCTTGCGTCCCTGGCATGAATCCCACTTGATCATGGTGTATGATCCTCTTGGTGTATTTTTGAATTCGGTTTGCTAATATTTTGTTGAGTATTTTTGCATCTACGTTCATCACGGATATAGGTCTGTAATTTTCTTTTTTTGGTGAGGTCTTTGCCCGGTTTTGGTATTAGAGTGATGCTGGCTTCATAGAAAGAGTTTGGAAGTATTCCCTCCTTCTTTTACTTTTTGGAAAACTTTAAGGAGAATGGGGGTTATTTCTTCTCTATATGTCTTGTAGAATTCAGAGGTGAATCCGTCAGGTCCGGGGGTTTTGTTCTTGGGTAGTTTTTTGATTACCGCTTCAATTTCGTTGGTGGTGATTGGTCTGTTTAGTTTTTCTGTTTCTTGCTTGGTCAGTCTTGGAAGGTTGTATTTTTCTAAGAAGTTGTCCATTTCTTCTAGGTTTTGCAGCTTGTTAGTATACAGATGCTCATAACATTCTCTTATAATTCTTTGTATTTCTGTGGTGTCCGTCGTTATTTTTCCTTTCTCATTTCTGATTCTGTTTATGTGTGTAGATTGTCTTTTTCTCTTAATGAGTCTGGCTAGGGGTTTATCTATTTTGTTTATTCTTTCAAAGAACCAGCTTTTGGTTTCATTGATTTTTTTCTATTGTTTTATTCTTCTCAATTTTATTTATTTCTTCTCTGATCTTTATTATGTCCCTCCTTCTGGTGACTTTGGGCCTCCTTTGTTCTTCTTTTTCCAGTTTCAATAATTGTGTCCTTAGACCGTTCATTTGGGAATGCTCTTCCTTCTTTAAATAGGCCTGTATTGCAATATACTTTCCTCTTAGAACTGCCTTTGCTGCGTCCCACAGAAGTTGTGGCTTTGTGTTGTTGTTGTCATTAGTCTCCATATATTCTTTGATTTCTGTTTTGATTTGGTCGTTAACCCATTGATTAATTAGTAGAATGTTAAGTCTCCATGTATTTGTGAGACTTTTTGATTTCTTTCTAAAATTTATTTCTAGTTTTATACCTTTGTGATCTGAGAAGTTGGTTGCTAGTATTTCAATATTTTTGAATTTACTGAGGTTCTTTTTGTGGCCTAGTATGTGGTCTATTCTGGAAAATGTTCCATGTGTACTTGAGAAGAATGTCTATCCTGTTGCTCTTGCGTGCAGAGTTCTGTAGATATTTTAGGTCCATCTGTTCTAGTGTGTTGTTCAGTGCCTCTGAATTTACTTATTGTCTGTCTGGTTGATCTATCCTTTGGAGTGAGTGGTGTGTTGAAGTCTCCTAAAATGAATGCATTATTGTCTATTTCCTCCTTCAATTCTGTTAGTATGTGTTTCACATATGTTGGCGCTCCTGTGTTGAGTGCATATATGTTTATAATGGTTATATCTTCTTGTTGGACTGACCCCTTTATCATTATGTAATGTCCTTCTTTATCTCTTGCTGCTTTCTTCGTTTTGAAGTCTATTTTGTCTGACACAAGTACTGCAACACCTGCTTTTTTCTCTTTGTTGTTTGCATGAAATATCTTTTTCCATCCCTTCCCTTTTAGTCTGCGTATATCTTTGGGTTTGAGGTGAGTCTCTAGTAAGCAGCATATAGATGGGTCTTGCTTTTTTATCCACTCTGTTCCTATGTGTCTTTTGATTGGTGCATTCAGTCCATTTACATTTAGGGTGGTTATTGTTAGATATGTACTTATTGCCATTGCTGGCTTTAGATTCGTGGTTACCAAAGGTTCAAGGGTTGCTTCTTTACAATCTAAGAATCTAACTTAACTTTCTTGTTAAGTTATTGTGAACGCCATCTGATGTTTCTTTATTTCTCCCTTCCTATTCTTCCTCATCCATTCTTTAGATATTGGGTGTTTCATTCTTTGCCTTTAGTTAGTATTTGGATGGTCTGCTTTCTTTGCTATGATTTTATTTTCTCTGGTGATATCTTTTTAGCCTTAGGGGTGCTTCCCTCTAGAGCGGTCCGTTTAAGATATCCTGTAGTGGTGGTTTATGAGAGGCAAACTCTTTCAATTTTCCTGTGTCTGGAAATTGTTTAATCCCTCCATCATATTTAAATGATAATTGTGCTGGATACAATATTCTTGGTTCGAGGCCCTTCTGTTTCATTACATTAAATATATCATGCCATTCTCTTCTGGCCTGTAAGGTTTCTGTTGAGAAGTCTGATGATAGTCTGATGGGTTTTCCTTTGTAGGTGATCTTTTTTCTCTCTCTAGCTGCCTTTAATACTCTGTCTTTATCTTTGACCTTTGCCATCTGAATTATTATGTGTCTTGGTGTTGTCTTCCTTGGGTCCCTTGTGTTGGGAGTTCTGTGGGCTTCCGTGGACTGCGAGACTATTTCCTTCCCCAGTGTGGGAAAGTTTTCAGCAATTATGTCTTCAAAGACACTTTCTATCCCTTTTTCTCTCTCTTCTTCCTCTGGTACTCCTATAATGCGAATATTGTTCCGTTTGGATTGGTCACACAGTTCTCTCAATATTCTTTCATTCCTAGAGATCCTTTTTTCTCTCAGTACCTCAGCTTCTTTGTATTCCTCTTCTCTAGTTTTTATTTCATTTATCATCTTCTCCACCGTATCCAATCTGCTTTTAATACTGTCCATTGTGTTCCTCAAGGATTGGATCTGTGACCAGAATTCATTCCTGAGTTCTTGAATATCTTTCCATACCTCCATGAGCATGTTCATGATTTTTATTTTGAACTCCCTTTCAGGGAGAGTCATAAGGTCCATATCATTAAAATGTTTCTCAGGAGTTGTGTTCATAATTTTACTCTGGACCAGGTTCCTTTGGCGTTTCATATTTGTGTATGGAGCCCTCAGTGCCCAGAAGCTCTACTCTCTGGAGCTGCTCAGCCCCTGAAGCAATGTCAGGGATTGTAGGGGAGTGGTATTGGTGCCTCGGCGGAGGAAAGGGCTGTTTCCAGGTTCCTGGCTGCTATGCCTGTCTCCACTGTCTGAACCGGTGGGCCGAGCATACAGGTATAAGCCTCTTCGCTTTGCCTTTTAAGTTGCTGTAGATAGATCCTCCCTCCGTTTGTCCCAACACCAGGGAAGGGCTTCCAGGTTTGCAAGCCCGGTGGGGCTGGCCAGGTGAAAGGTGCACTAGTGTGCCTGTCACAGAAGGGGTTCCTGGAGCTGTGAAGGCAGCCACGGAGCTGGCACACCTGAAGATCAGAAAACCCCCAATCTGCTGGGCAGAGTACACCTGGACAATCTTGTCCACCTGTCCTTTCTCCCGAGCAGCAAGCTCCGTGCAGTCCTTGCCCCCTCAGCAGGCCTCCTTCCAAGGTCCTCCCTGCCAGGAAGTCTCTCAGACTGCCTGCCCCTCCCCCGTCCCAGAGCAGCTGGGTATGGATCCCTGATCTCACAAGCAGCCGGAATCTTAGTCTCTCCAGGAGCTCTGCCTGTCTTAGCTTTCCAAGCTCCTAATTACAAGAGCATCATGCAAGCACCATGAAATGTAGGTTTGTGCTCCCAGAGTAGATCTCCAGAGTTAGGTATTCAGCAGTCCCAGTTCTCCACTCCCTCTCACCTCTGTTCCTATTCCTCCTGCCGGTGAGCTGGGTGGGGGAAGGGCTTGCATCCCGCAGGACCACAGCTTTAGTACATTACCGTTTTCTGTGAGGGCTGCTCTTGTCTCCAGGTGTATGCAGTTTGTTGTAGTCCTCTTTCCCGTTGCTCTTTCAAGAGTAGTTGTAGTAGCTTTATTTTCATATTATATGTGGTTTTAGGAGGAAGCCTCTGTCTCACCTCTCACGTCGCCATATTTAATCCCGTCCCCATTTTGATCATGTGGTTTTTGTTGTTCTTTTTGTTGATGTGATGGATGTTGATGGATTTTCAAATGTTGTACCATCCTTGCATCCCTGGGATGAATCCCACTTGATCATGGTGTATGATCCTCTTGATGTATTTTTGAATTCGGTTTGCTAATATTTTGTTGAGTATTTTTGTATCTATGTTTATCAGGGATATAGGTCTGTAATTTTCTTTTTTTGGTGAGGTCTTTGCCCGGTTTTGGTATTAGAGTGATGCTGGCTTCATAGAATGAGTTTGGAAGTATTCCCTCCTCTTCTATTTTTTGGAAAACTTTAAGGAGAATGGGTGTTATTTCTTCTCTATATGTCTGGTAGAATTCAGAGGTGAGTCCATCAGGTCTGGGGGTTTTGTTCTTGGATAGGTTTTTGATTACTGATTCAATTTCGTTGCTGGTGATTGGTCTGTTTAGTTTTTCTGTTTATTGCTTGGTCAGTTTTGGAAGGTTGTATTTTTCTAAGAAGTTGTCCGTTTCTTCTAGGTTTTCCAACTTGTTAGCATATAGATCCTCATAATATTCTCTTATAATTCTTTGTATTTCTGTGGGGTCCGTCATTATTTTTCCTTTCTCATTTCTGATTCTGTTTATGTGTGTAGATTCTTTTTTTCTCTTAATGAGTCTGGCTAGGGATTTATCTATTTTGTTTATTTTTTCAAAGAACCAGCTCTTGGTTTCATTGATTTTTTTTCTATTGTTTTATTCTTCTCAGTTTTATTTATTTCTTCTCTGATCTTTATTGTGTCCCTCCTTCTGGTGACTTTGGGCCTTCTTTGTTCTTCTTTTTCCAATTTCAATAATTGTGTCTTTAGACTATTCATTTGGGAATGTTCTTCCTTCTTTAAATGGGCCTGGATTGCAATGTACTTTCCTTTTAGAACTGCCTTTGCTGCATCCCACAGAAGTTGTGGTTTTGTGTTGTTGTTGTCATTAGTCTCCATATATTCTTTGATTTCTGTTTTGATTTGTTCGTTAACCCATTGATTAATTAGTAGAATGTTGTTAAGTCTCCATGTATTTGTGAGACTTTTTGATTTCTTTCTAAAATTTATTTCTAGTTTTATACCGTTGTAATCTGAGAAGTTGGTTGGTAGGATTTCAATATTTTTGAATTTATTGAGGTTCTTTTTGTGGCCTAGTATGTGGTCTATTCTGGAAAATGTTCCATGTGCACTTGAGAAGAATGTGTATCCTGTTGCTTTTGGGTGCAGAGTTCTGTAGATATCTGTTAGGTCCATCTGTTCTAGTGTGTTGTTCAGTGCCTCTGTGTCTTTACTTATTCTCTGTGTGGTTGATCTGTCCTTTGGAGTGAGTGGTGTGTTGAAGTCTTCTAAAATGAATGCCTTGTTGTCTATTTCCTCCTTCAATTCTGTTAGTATTTGTTTCACATATGCTGGTGCTCCTGTGTTGGGTGCATATATGTTTATAATGGTTATATCTTCTTGTTGGACTGACCTCTTTATTATTATGTAATGTCCTTCTTTATCTCTTGCTACTTTCTTTGTTTTGAAGTCTATTTTGTCTGATACAAGCACTGCAACACCTGCTTTTTTCTCCTTGTTGTTTGCATGAAATATCTTTTTCCATCCCTTCACTTTTAGTCTGTGTATATCTTTGGGTTTGAGGTGAGTCTCTTGTAGGCAGCATATAGATGGTTCTTGCTTTTTTATCCATTCTATTACTCTGTGTCTTTTGATTGGTGCATTCAGTCCATTTACATTTAGGGTGATTATCGATAGATATGTACTTATTGCCATTGCTGGCTTTAGATTCGTGGTTACCAAAGGTTCAAGGGTAGCTTCTTTACTATCTAACAGTCTAACTTAACTTTCTTGTTACGTTATTGTAAACACAGTCTGATGATTCTTTATTTCTCTCCCTTCTTATTCTTCCCCTCCATTCTTTATATATTAAGTGTTTTATTCTTTGCCTTAGGTAGGATTTGGATGGTCTGCTTTCTTTGCTATGATTTTATTTTCTCTGGTGACATCTTTTTAGCGTTTGGAGTACTTTCATCTAGAGCAGTCCCTTTTAGATATCCTGTAGAGGTGGTTATGGGAGGCAAACTCCCCCAGCTTTCGCTTGTCTGGGAATTGTTTAATCCCTCCCTCAAATTTAAATGATAATCATGCTGGAAACAGTATTCTTCGTTTGAGGCCCTTCTGTTTTATTACGTTAAATATATCATGCCATTCTCTTTTGGCCTGAAAGGTTTCTGTTGAGAAGTCTGATGATAGTCTGATGGGTTTTCCTTTGTAGGTGATCTTTTTTCTCTCTGTAGCTGCCTTTAATACTCTGTCTCTTTCTTTGATCTTTGCCATTTTCATTATTATGTGTTTTGGTGTTGTCTTCCCTGTGTCCCTTGTGTTGGGAGATCTGTGGGTTTCCATGGTCTGAGAGACTTATTTCCTTCCCCAGTATGCGGAAGTTTTCACCAATTATTTCTTCAAAGACACTTTCTATCCCTTTTTCTTTTTCTTCTGGTACTCCTATAATGCGAATATTGTTGTGTTTGGATTGGTCACACAGTTCTCTTCACATTCTTTCATTCCTACAGATCCTTTTATCTCCCTCTCCCTCACCTTCTCTGTATTCCTGTCTTCTGATTTCTAGTCCATTAACAGTCTCTTGCATCTCATTCAGTCTGCTGCTAAGCCTATCGGTCGCTTGTCTCATTTTTGCATTGTCTTTCCTCACTTCCCTCACTTCCTCACTCAACTATTGCATATTTCTCTGTAGATCCATCAGTATGGTTATGACTTTTATTCTGAATTCTTTTTCAGGAAGATTGTGCATTTCCATCCCATCAGGCTCCCTCTCTGGGGCTGTGTGGCTAAGCTTTGTTTGTACCATATTCTTCTGTTTTCATGGCAATAGAAGTGGTCACTGGTCGGCACCATGTGTGTCAGCTGGGAGAACAAAGTCCCTTCCTGCTTGTTGTTCTTACCCTGCTCCTGGGCCTGAGCTGTTTTCCTGCACACCGGGAAGACTTTAAAAAAACAACAACAAAAAACGCCCTCTGGGAGTAGATTGTATGAGGATGCTGTGGGTGGCACTGCTGTTCCAGTTTTCCACCACCGCTGCTGCCCTGCCAGGCCCTTTGTGGCTCCGCTTCACGAAGTGTTGCATTCTTGCAGGTGTAGCTGTAGCCTGACTGTTGTCCTGTATCTTCTGGTCTCTCTTTTTGGAATAGTTGTATTTGTTGTATTTTTATATATATATATGGTTTTGGGAGGAGATTTCTGCCGCCCTGCTCACCCCGCCATCTTCCCAGAAGTCTCATCATTGATTCTTTGTATTGTTTTATTCTTCTCGATTTTATTTATATCTACTCTAATATTTATTATGTCCCTCCTTGTACTGACTTTGGGCCTCATTTGTTCTTCTTTTTCTAGTTTTGATTATTGTGAGTTCAGGCTGTTCATATGGGATTGTTCTTCCTTCCTGAGGTAGGCCTGTACTGCAATATACTTCCCTGTTAGCGCGGCCTTCGCTGTGTCCCACCGATTTTGTGGTGTTGAATTATTGTTGTCATTTGTCTCCATATATTGCTTGATCTCTGTTTTTATTTGGTCATTGATTCATTGATTATTTAGGAGCATGTTATTAAGCCTCCATGTGTTTGTGGGCTTTTTCATTTTCTTTGTGTAGTTTATTTCTAGTTTCATACCTTTGTTATCTGAGGAGCTGGTTGGTACAATTTCAATCTTTTTGAATTTACTGAGGTTCTTTGTGTGGCCTAGTATATGATCTATTCTTAAAAATGTTCCATGTGCACTTGAGAATAATGTGTATTCTGTTGCTTTAGGATGGAGTGTTCTGTAGATGTCCGTTAGGTCCATCTGTTCTACTGTGTTGTTCAGTGCCTCTGTTTCTTTACTTATTTTCTGTCTGGTTGATCTGTCCTTTGGAATGAGTGGTGTGTTGAAGAATGCATTGCATTCTATTTCTCCCTTTAATTTTGTTAGTATTTGTTTCTCTTATGTAGGTGCTCCTGTGTTGGTTGCATAGGTATTTATAATAGTTATATCCTCTTGTGGACTGACCCTTTTATCATTATGTAATGTTCTTCTTTGTCTCTTGTGACTTTCTTTGTTTTGTAGTGTCTTGTCTGAAACAAGTAGTGCAACTCCTGCTTTTTTCTCCCTATTAGTTGCATGAAGTATATTTTTCCATCCCTTTGCTTTCAGTCTGTGTATGTCTTTGGGTTTGAAGTGAGTCTCTTGTAGGCAGAATATAGACGGGTCTTGTTTTTTTATCCTTTCAGTGACTCTGTGTCTTTTGATTGATGCATTCAGACCATTTACATTTGGGGTGATTATCGATAGGTATGTACTTATTACCATTACAGGCTTTAGATTCGTGGTTACCAAAGGTTCAAGGGTAATTCCCTTACCATCTAACAGTCTAATTTAATTCACTTAGTATGCTATTACAAATACAATCTAAAAGTTCTTTTTTTCCCCCTTTTTCTTCCTCCTCCATCATTTCTATATTAGGTATCATATTCTGTACTCTTTGTCTATCCCTTGACTGACTTTGTGGGTAGTTGGTTTGATTTTGCATCTGCTTAGTAATAAACTGTTCTACTTTCTTTACTGTGGTTTTATTTCCTCTACTGACAGCTATTTAGCCTTAGGAACACTTCCATCTATAGCAGTCCCTCCAAAATACACTGTAGAGATGGTTTATGGGAGGTCAATTCTCTTAGCTTTTGCTTATCTGAAAATTGTTTTATCTCTCCTCCAGATTTAAATGATAATCTTACTGAGTAGAGTATTCTTGGTTTGAGGCCCTTTTGTTTCATTGCATTAAATATATCTTGCCATTCCCTTCTGGCCTGTAAGGTTTCTGTTAAGAAGCCTGATAGCTTTTCCTTTGTACGTGATCTTTCTTCTCTCTCTAGCTGCTTAAAAAAGTCTGTCTTTATCCTTAATCTTTGCCATTTTAATTATTATATGTCTTGATGCTGTCTTCCTTGCGTCCCTTGTGTTGGGAGATCTGTGCACCTCCATAGCCTGTGAGACTATCTCCTTCCCCAGATTGTGGAAGTTTTCAGCAATTACCTCCTCAAAAACACTTTCTATCCCTTTTTCTCTTTCTTATTTTTCTGGTACCCCTGTAATGCGTATATTGTTCTGTTGGGATTAGTCACACAGTTCTCTCAATATTCTTTCATTCTTAGAGATCCTTTTTTCTCTTTGTGCTTCAGCTTCTTTGTATTCCTCTTTTCTAATTTCTATTCCATTACCATCTCTTCTACTACATCCGATCTGCTTTTAAATCCCTCCATTGTATGTTTCATTTCAGATATGGTGAATCTCCATCCTAAATTCGTCCCTGAGTTCTTGAATAGTTTTCTGTACCTACATAACCATGTTTATGATTTTTATTTCAAACTCTCTTTCAGGAAGATTGATGAATTCAGTTTCACTTGGTCATATTTCTGGTGTTTGTGGGATTTTGGTTTGAACCGGGTTCCTTTGACGTTTGATATTTGTATGTGGCACCCTCTAGTGCCCAGAAGCTCTACTCTCTGGAGCTGCTGAGTCCCTGGAGTAATGATGGGGGTTGTAGGGGAGCGGCGCTGGTGCCTGGGGTGAGGAAAGAGCTGTTTCCTGCTTCCCGGCTGCTGTGCCTGTCTACACTGTCAGAACCAATGGGCCAAGCACACATGTGTAAGCCTCTGTGCTTTGTGTTTGTAGCTGCCATAGGTGGGGCCTCCCTCTGGCTGGTCTGATTCTAGGGCAGGGACTGCTGTTTTGTGAGCCAGTCTGGCAAGGTAGGAAGAAGGCACAGTAGGCTGTGTATCACCGTAGGGGGCCTCGGAGCTGAGTAGCCAGCTAGGGGAATGGAGGGCCTGGAGCTCTTGAAAGTTCCCAACCTGCTGGGCAGACTGTGCCCAATTTTGTCTACCTGTCCTTTCTCCTGAGCAGCAAGCTCTATGCAATCCTTGCCCCTTTAGCAGCCCTCTCACTATTAGGAAGTCTCTCAGACTGCTCTCCTTTCTTTTGTCCCAGAGCAGCCAGATGTGGATCCCTGTTTTCCACAAATGGCTGGAATCTCAGTCTCCAAATATTCCACCTGTCTTAGTTTTCCAACTCCACTGATCTCCAGAGCACCATGCAATGTAGGTTCGTGCTCTCTAAGCCAATCTCCAGGGCTGGGTGTTCAGCAGTCCTAGGCTTCCACCCCCTTCCCGCTCCATATCGCCAGTTGAGCTGGGGTGGGGCAAGGGCTTGGGTCCCTGCCGGATCAAGGCTTTGGTACATTACCATGTTTCGTGAGGTCTGCTCTGTTCTCCATGAGTATGCAGTTTAGCGCAGTCTTCTTTCTTTAGCTCTTTTAGGATTAGTTGTATTAACTATATTTTCATATTATATGTGGTTTGGGAGGAGTTCATCTCACCTCTCATGGCACCATCTTTAATCCTTCTATACGGATTGATCTTTAAATGTTAAACCAAGCTTGCATTTGTGGGATGTCTCTCCTAACTTAGTCATATTTGTAGTTATTTTTAACTTTCATTTTTTCCAGTTTTATTGAAATATAATTGATGTGTGACACTATTAGTTTTAGGTGTACCACAGAAGGATTTGCCCTGCATGTCAGTGTTCTGTCATCCCTTCCCCCAACAGCCCACCTCTCCTGCTGCTCTTCTTTCCCCAGGACCCCAGTGCCCTTTGGAGGACCCATGGTGGGGGAGACCATTCCCAGGGCAGATACCGCCATCATCCCAGAGCTCTCCAGTGGTTTGGAACTTCTTCGCCTGAGACCCAGCTTCAACAGAGTGGCCCGGGGCTGGGTCCGCAACCTCCCAGAGTCTGAGGAGCTGTAGCCCAGCCTGAATCTTCAATTGCCCAGTTTCAGAGTTTGGGTACCATCTAGAACAAACACTTGTGTTAGAACTTCACAGTTTTGAAGGGTCTTCACACACAAAACCATATTGCAAATAACCTCAAAGGTCACAAAATTCCGTAGTCTCCAAATGTGGTGTGTTTCAAAATTACCTGAGGATGTTGTTTCTGATACAGATTTCTGGTCTGCCCCAGACTGCAGCATCAGACTCTCCTGAGTTGGGGAATCTTTTAGTAACCAGTGCTCCCAAGTGATTTCTGTACTTGTCCATAGTTTATGTCTTTAGGAATACAAAACACCAATGAATTCACATCTATGCTTCCACTCCTCCCTGCACCTCTACTCCAACTTACACTCCCCCAATGACAGGGGCTCACTGGCAGCCCATTTACCTGTGAATAACTTGGACAACTAGAAAGTTTTTCCTTTTACTGAGATAAAGTTGGTCTTTACCTATTCATGCCCTAAACATTGACTAAGCACCTACTGTGTGCTAGATTCTGTGCCAGCCCCAGGGAAAGTGGTAAATAAGCTGAGGCCCTGGCAAAAAGGAGGAAGACAGTAGGGAAGACAGATTTGAAAAGCAGTATACCATCTTGATTTTCCCTAAAACATACTACTTGACAACTGAAGAACAAGGTGCCAGGAGGCAGGGCTCTTTAACCCTAGGTATGGGGTGGGATTCCGGGAAGCTTCCCAGATAATTTGAGCAGACCTCAGGAGGGAGAGTCCATGGAGAGAAGAGGGTGTGATGAGGAGGACATTCCTGGCCACTGGCCCAGCACACGCAAAGGTGCAGGATTGTGCATGTGTGGAAGGAGAGGGCTCTGGAGCAGGGAGAGAGCTGTGTCAGAGGGGTCACTGAGCAAGGAGGGTGGGCTTTACTCGGAGACAGGGGAGGCTTGTAAGCTGGGGAGCAAGGGGTCTCACTGGTTGTTATGTGGAGCATAGATAGTAGAGGACTAAGGCTGGAAGCCAGGAAGCCTGCACAGAACAAGGCCTAGACTAGGGAGGGAGGCATGGGGGTGTCCTTACAGGGAAGATGCCAGGTGGGGCACTGTTAAGGACTGCTTTCCGCCTCCTTCTGCTCACCATTCTGAGCAGGACCTGGGGTAGATCGTGTCCTCATCCCCATCAGGACTAGTTTGGGGCTTTACTCAGGCTCATTAGAGAAAAGAGAGAAAGGAATGCCTCTTAGTTCAAGTGATGATGATGAAGATGTGATGACAGCAGCTATTTTGTTGGATGCCTCAGTGCTTGGGCTGGTAGTAGGTTCTTCACATATCCTCTTTCTTTCAGTACAGCCCAGAGAGAAAAGTACTGTTGTCCCATTTTATAGTTGTGGCTATCCAGGCTCAAAAAGGGGGAAGTGCCTTGTCCAGGGATAGAGCCAAAAGGGGAATCTGTCCAATTCCAGTGGTTGTCTATTCTCACTGCACTGGGAGGCCAGGCCAATGCCCACATACTCCAGAATCTCCTAGTCTTGGTGCCCTGCCTTAGAGTTTAGAGGTTAAGAGTGCAAGCTGGAGAATCAGATGGGATGGGGGTTCTAACTGCTGCTGCTAGCTGTGTGAACTTGAGCAAGTCATTTCCCATCAGTGGGCCTGTTTCTCCACCTGTAAGATGAGGACAAGAGTAGAAACCCCTGCATAGGGTTGCTGTGAGCAGTGATGGACACATACATAATAGGCCCTCAGTTGTTACTAGATTTCATGCAACTACTGCTCTTGACCAGAAAGGATGTTCTTGCAGTAGATGCAGCTTGAGAAGCAGGCTACTACAGTGTCATTCGGGGTCAGTAAAGCTGTAGCCTGAAGAAAGCCTCCCATCACCAAAGGGCTCCCTTTGGACCTGAATGACCTCCTTCCCCCTGCCTCCCTCCACTGCCTCCTTTCCTCCCTTAGGGAGATGAGGTCAGGAATCCAGCTGGTTCCCTGGGTGCACTGGATAGTGGTTGCAATTTCCTTTTGCTCTGGAGTTTCACAGTGCCCCACAGAGCCCCAGGGGCCAGTAGCCTCAATCTTAGAATTGCATGCAATCAATATATTGTCTTGAATTTGGGGGCTGCTACTTGAGGTTGTGTTTCCATGAGGTGAAAACCAACCTTTAAAGTGTCCAAAATATAGGAGAGAGGATCTGGACTGCCGTGGGTTGGCTCTGCTGTGCTTAGCAGGGCATCCACCAGCTACAGAAGAGGGGAGCCTGGTGGGGAGCATGGTATGCCCCAAGCAAATCCTTATTCTTTTCTTCTGATAATGTGACTTTCATATTGTAAAAAAAATATATATATATATAATAAACAAGGAAGTGAAATCTGAAAGGATTTGCCCACAAAGCTCATATTCTGTGCACATATATAGACCATCTCACCCTGCATTCTATTTCATTTCCACATACCAGAGTAACCACTGGTAACAGCATTCTAGACTTACTTAACTAGATAAATATGAATATGTATATAGATGCATAGATCCAAAGATATGTGTTTGTTGTATTGGGACCATACTACATGTATTATTCTATGTTTTGCTTCCTTATTCAACAAAGTAAAATTTGTATCCTGCAAAAGCAGGTCATTAACCTTTCATGTAATTTGGGGGCCTAGCAAGCCATTCATATAGAACTCTGTGCTTTTGCCTGTGTTTGTTCTTTATATAAATGAAATCATACAGTGATGTGGAACTGAAAAGGACAAACAATAGCTAAAACATTGAGAAACTCAACATTAGACATAGCAGCAGTGAGCATGAATGAGCTGCATTACATGCAACAATACTAATGCAGACTTCTGAGAAGATGGTGACATAAGCAGACCGGCAGAAAAATTCCTCCCAACATTATATTTATTCGCGAAAATACAGCAAATACAACTATCCCTAAAAGAGAGACCAGAATACACAGGAAAGTGCACAGCGTACAGAGCTCCGGCGGTCAGCCACTCCGGAGAGAGGACTCGGCACCCAGCGAGACCAGAGCGCTTCTCCACCCCAGCACTCCGGCGGGAGTCCCGGCAAGGCGGGTAAGGTATGGAGCCACGACCCCGGCGGACCGAGCGCTCCTCCCCCCCAGAGCTCTGGCGGTCAGACACTCCGGAGAGAGGACTCGGCACCCAGCGAGGCGGGACAGAGCCGTGACCCAGCGAGACCAGAGCGCTCCTCCACCCCAGCACTCCGGCAGGAGTCCCGGCAAGGCAGGTAAGGTACGGAGCCGCGACCCCGGAGGGACCGAGCGCTCCTCTCCCCCAGCGCTCCAGCAGGAGGAGAGGATTCAGAGCTGGGACGGAGTGGAAGTCTGCGCCGGGAGCGCCGACACACAGCCGGTGGTGTAGTGGAGATTGGAGAGACAGAGGGCACAGGGTCCCAGCTGGGAACGTGCAAGTTGCCTGCGGCAAGCTCCGGGAAGGAAAGAGAAGGGAAAAAAAAAGGGAAGAAAAGTGCGCGCTGTTTCTCAGCGGTCGTAAAGAGACAGGAGCTCAGTAGAGGGGCCGGATAGTCCCACAAGCTGAGCCCAGCACGCTGGGAGTCTTGGGGAGCTTTGGACCCCTCAGCTGGCGACTGAGAAAGGGTGGCTTCTATTAAGACCCCCACAGAGATCAACAGCTTCTCATTCGTTCCCAACCCAGCGAGAGCTATAAAGGGCCTAGGGGAGCAGCGCGGCCATGGCTCTGGAATAGTGGAGCAACAGCGCCACCTACAGCATTCACACAGAACCCACTCCCAGGGGCTTTTTTTAATTTTTTAATTTTTTTCTTTTTCGTTGTTGTTGTTTCTCCCCTTTCTTTTCCTTTTTTTTCTTTTCCTCTCTTTCAACAGCCTCCCATTCACTCTCACCCCGGCCACAGCTTTAAAGGGCCGTGTGGAGCAACGTGGCCACGGCTCTGGAATAGTGAAGCAATAGTGCCACCAACAGCATTCACACAGAAACCACACCAAGTGGGCGGTTTTTGTTTTGTTTTGTTTTCCTTTTACGTGTTGCCGCTTTTTCTTTTTCTTTTCTTTTCCTTTCTCTCTTTTTACTTTTTTTATTAGTAGAAGTATTTTTTTTCTTCGCTTTGTTTTCTTTTTTTCTTTTCTCTCCTCTCTTCTCTTTCCTTTTTAAAGTCATAAAGAGCCCAGCAGACATACGTGACAACTACCAACAACTAATTCTATAGTCATGAGAAGACAGAAGAATATGATACAGACAAAGCTTCAGACAAACACCACACCAGAGAAAGAATCTGAAGGAATCGACATGCATAGTCTTCCAGAAAAAGAATTCAGAATAAAAGTCATAGCCATGCTGACGGATCTACAGAAAAATGTGCAAGAGCTGAGGGAGGAAGTGAGGGAAGTGAGGAAAGACAATGCAGAAATGAGACAAGCCATTGACGGGCTCAACAGCAGATTGAATCAGGTTCAAGACACGATCAAGGAATTGCAAGACGGACCAGGAATACAAAGAAGCTGAGGCAGAGAGAGATAAAAGGATCTCTAAGAATGAAAGAATATTAAGAGAATTTTGTGACCAATCCAAACGGAACAATATTCGCCTAATAGGAGTATCAGAGGAAGAAGAGAGAGCAAAAGGGATAGAAAGTGTCTTTGAAGAAATAATTGCTGAAAACTTTCCCACACTGGGGAAGGAAATAGTCTCACAGTCCACGGAAGCCCACAGATCTCCCAATACAAGGGACCCAAGGAAGACAACACCAAGACACATAATAATCAAGATGGCAAAGATCAAAGATAAGGACAGAGTATTAAAGGCATCAGAGAGAGAAAAAAGATCACCTACACAGGAAAACCCATCAGACTGTCATCAGACTTCTCAACAGAAACCTTACAGGCCAGAAGAGAATGGCATGATATATTTGACATAATGAAACAGAAGGGCCTCGAACCAAGAATATTGTATCCAGCACGATTATCATTTAAATATGATGGAGGGATTAAACAATTTCAAGACAAAAGAAAGTTGAGAGAGTTTGTCTCTCATAAACCACCACTACAGGATATCTTAAACGGACTGCTCTAGAGGGAAACACCCCTAAGGCTAAAAAGATGTCACCAGAGAAAATAAAATCATAGCAAAGAAAGCAGACCATCCAAATACCATCTAAAGGCAAAGAATAAAACACCTAATATATAAAGAAAGGAGGAGGAAGAATAGGAAGGGAGAGATAAAGAAACATCAGACGGCATTCACAATAACTTAACAAGAAAGTTAAGTTAGATTTTCAGATAGTAAAGAAGCAACCCTTGAACCTTTGGTAACCACGAATCTAAAGCCAGCAATGGCAATAAGTACATATCTATCAATAATCACCCTAAATGTAAATGGACTAAATGCACCAATCAAAAGACACAGAGTAACAGAGTGGATAAAAAAGCAAGAACCGTCTATATGCTGCTTACAAGAGACTCATCTCAAACCCAAAGATATACACAGACTAAAAGTGAAGGGATGGAAAAAAATATTTCAAGCAAACAAAAAAGAGAAAAAAGCAGGTGTTGCAGTACCTGTATCAGATAAAATAGACTTCAAAACGAAGAAAGTAGCAAGAGATAAAGACGGACATTACATAATGATAAAGGGGTCAGTCCAACAAGAAGATATAACTATTATAAATATATATGCACCCAACACAAGAGCATCAGCATATGTGAAATACTAACAGAATTGAAGGAGGAAATAGACAGCAATGCAATTATTCTAGGAGACTTTAACACGCCACTCACTCCAAAGAATGGATCAACCAGGCAGAGGATAAGTAAAGACACAGAGGCACTGAACAACACACTAGAACAGATGGACCTAACAGATATCTACAGAACTCTGCACCCAAAAGCAGCAGGATACACATTCTTCTCAAGTGCACATGGAACATTTTCCAGAATAGACCACATTCTAGGCCACAAAAAGAACCTCATTAAATTCAAAAATATTGAAATCCTACCAACCAACTTCTCAGATCACAAAGGTATAAAACTAGAAATAAATTTCAGAAAGAAATCAAAAAGGCTCACAAATACATGGAGACTTAACAACATTCTCCTAATGAATCAATGGGTTAACAACCAAATCAAAACAGAAATCAAAGAATATATGGAGACTAATGACAATAACACAAAGCCACAACTTCTGTGGGATGCAGTGAAGGCAGTCTTAAGAGGAAAGCACATTGCAATCCAGGCCCATTTAAAGAAGGAAGAACATTCCCAAATGAACATTCTAAGGACACAATTATTGAAATTGGAAAAAGAAGAACAAATGAGACCCAAATACCCAAAGTCACCAGAAGGAGAGACATAATAAAGATCAGAGAAGAAATAAATAAAATTGAGAAGAATAAAACAATAGAAAAAATCAATGAAACCAAAAGCTGGTTCTTTGAAAAAATAAACAAAATAGATAAACCCCTAGCCAGACTCATTAAGAGAAAAAGAGAATCTACACACATAAACAGAATCACAAATGAGAAAGGAAAAATAACGACGGACCCCACAGAAATACAAAGAATTATAAGAGAATATTACAAGCATCTATATGCTTGTAATATTCTCTTATAATTCTTTGTATTTCTGTGGGGT